>JXUT01142076.1:0-17041 GCA_000934455.1 Apostichopus parvimensis
GACTGCTGTCATTTACTAGTTATATCAAGACTGCTGTCATTTACTAGTTATATCAAGACTGCTGTCATTTACTAGTTATATCAAGACTGCTGTCATTTACTAGTTATATCAGGACTGCTGTCATATACTAGTTATATTAGGACTGCTGTCATTTACTAGTTATATCAAGACTGCTGTCATTTACTAGTTATATCAAGACTGCTGTCATTTACTAGTTATATCAAGACTGCTGTCATTTACTAGTTATATCAGGACTGCTGTCATATACTAGTTATATCAGGACTGCTGTCATATACTAGTTATATCAGGACTGCTGTCATTTACTAGTTATATTAGGACTGCTGTCATTTACTAGTTATATTAGGACTGCTATAAATTATAAGCAGCAGACAGATAAACAGATTGCTCACAGGGCGTGAATGTCTGCTGGAATGAGGCAGTTGTCAAAAGTGTTCTACATATAAGTTAATCAGTGTTTACATGAATGGGAATGAGTTAGAAAATGTATGTACATATGGCTATAGGGATCCTGACAAGGGAGGCGAAGAATGGGCATCGGGCAATCACATGTGGTCAGCAAATCAAGATGTTTTGAAATGCTTTTAAAAAAATTGTACATAAATGGAACTTGTATCGTCCAACTATGAAGTAAAGTTTCATTGTTATGTGAAGAGTGTAGTGAAATTACAATAATAATTTGGAAAAATAGCCAAAATCGAGGCAAACTCTTGTTTAATAGGAAGAAGAATAGAAATTACGTACAGTAGTACCAAATTCTACATTTGTAGGGATTTTGCTGATCCTCTAGAACCTTGCTGAAATATTAATGTTTTGCTACAAAAATTGTCTCCATTCACCTTGTTTTCTATGTGTGAGAAGCTTCACTGAAGTATTGCAAAAAGAAGAAACCTTTTTATCGTAATTTTCACACCACAGAATTTAAATCAGGTCTAACATAAAAGGCCTTGTAAACCCTACCTAGTCAGGCATGGCCCAGCAACCAACATGCAAACCACTAACAAAATGTTAACATGTACGTTAACAATGACATACACAAACTTGTGTGATGCCAGTCTTTGCCAGATATAATTACAACATGTTCCTTAACCTACGCAATAAATTGAAACAGACATCCAAAAAAAAGAAAAAAAAGAAAGAATTTAAAGAAAAAAACAAGAGAAAGAGAAGAAAGAATGTTTTACTGCTTTGTGCTTGAAGATTATTTAACAATTTCCATATGGCAAGCCCCTTAATTGTCTCTAATAAGGAGACTTTCTGTGGTTATTCCCTTGTTGCTAATTGTATTTTAAGTCTCTCCTTTTACGATTTACATTTCCAAAGTGTTGTTCGCATTGGTATTTCTCATCTGGTTGTATTTTGTCTTTGGTCCTCTTTGAAAAATATGGAAATGTCACAAGGGCAAAATCAAATTGAATTAATTGCTATAATTGGTGGAGTTTCAGGTTTATGAATTTGGTTTCAGTTGTATTCAGATTGAGAACATGAAAAAGAAAGGTAGAAAAAAAAAGAGAAGAAAATACCCAAATGAGAATCATAAAAGAAACACAGGGGGTACCAATTGATAACAAGCAGAAAGTAAAAAAAGGAGCCTAGTTTGTTTGTGTGTAGCACTGTTTAAATGTAACAGCTTGTGGTAATCAAACATGTTAGCAACAAAGCTTGTTCCTGTATTGAATTGACTGAGAGAGAGAGAATAGGTTTGCCATAAACTGTGCAGAATAAAGGTGCACTTTGTGAAATGGATTTAAACTTAAGTAACCTTACAGCTATGCATATCCAATATCCATGTAAGAAGGAATATGGCTATGAGTGATAATAATATAGAAAAACCTTGTTTTACTCACTCCGGTTGAAAGAAATTAAAACTATGCTTTTGTTACCAAATCTATAGGTGATTATGGCAACTTCTAACAAATTTTTAGAGGTACTTGCTAAAATAACCATGACCTCAAAATTGCTAGGTTAAGGCTAAAAAAAATTGTATAATTTTAGAAGACTATAAAAAACCCGTATTTTAATACTTCTGTGTTAACAATTAGTTGGGAGTACTTTTTCCACAATATTCCGCGTAGTGGGTTTATCAAAGCACTAGACTGTTTCGATGTAGGCTGTCAACGTATTTTGAAACCTTTGAGACATTCTTATCTTGTTGTTCACCGTGTCTAGTTCTTTGTAACAAGTTATAGATTCATCTAACTCAGCTGTTAGAAACGTTTGACAACATTTTGAAACATTGTCGCTGCAGACTTTTCCTTTTCAATCCGGTCGCTTTTGGCAACTATATAGCGCTCATGTGTGCTTTTACTTATCGCCAAAGACTCGCAGCAGCAGCAGCAGCAGAGAAGAAGAAGAAGATTTTATAAATGTGCAATCAATCATTCAGTCAATAATGCACGTGAGCCTATATTTCATCTAGTTTCTCTTAACAGCCATTGATTTCTCAGGTTCTTATGCCCGTAATCACCTCATGAGCTTCAACCTTGCCAAAGGGCAGTATGTTGTCTTCCATGCATACGACAAATACTTAAAGGAATCGTTCGGAAAGCCATTCACCTTAAAGCAGACTCTGTAGTTTTGCATCCAGTTGTATCATTAGGTCATGTGACCATGCCAGCCCTGTAATGTTCACGCATTGTAGTTGGATGACTCTTAAAGGAGACACAAACCCAAACTATCATCATTATGTTAATATTTTGGAATTTGTTATAAATGAACAACTCCTCCAACAGTATTAAGTTTGCTAGTTTAAAATTCATGTCTGGGAGCTGTCAGTTTCTAAACATGTGTTGTCATGTTGCCACAGGGATCTGAATATTTTTTAATTTTCTCTTAGTTTTCATTTTTGTGTGGTAGAATGTTAGTAGTTCTGACACTGACAACCAATGCCACCATCAATTCATGTTTAAAGCAACGATATATTTTAGAATCAGTATATGCAAAACCAATCTCCGTTACAAAAACTATGCATTGTAATTAAAAAAAATGAAACAATTAAGCACAAGTGTTTTGATGATGTGATATTTGGACTTGCTCAAGTCTCCAGCCTTTGTTAGATGATTGAACATTAAACCTGTGAATGGTTGCAAGGAAAACCATCAGTACAGGTGACTTTAAACTGATGGAGGTTAAAGGTTGCAAGGAAAACCATCAGTTCGGTTGGAGAGATTCTGCTTCCCTGATTGATAACATGTATGCATTGTATGGTGTTCTTACCCTCGCCTATGTGGGATTTATACACCCTCATTTACATGGGTTTTATCAGTTTTGTCTAACCTTGTCTACATCAGTTATATGCACCCTAAGCTACATCAGATTTATGCACCCTAAGCTACATCAGTTTTATGCACCCTAAGCTACATCAGTTTTATGCACCCTAGGCTACATCAGTTCTATCCACCCTAGGCTACATCAGTTCCATCCTTCCCCCTCATCTATGTTTCTTTCTCTCCACCCTGGTCTAGAGGTTTCTAGTTTTAGTTCCCAACCACTGCTGCATGAGTTTACAGCATTATCTGTTCTTTCTTTGTATTCTTTCTCAGCAACAAAAAAACTGATTTATGATCCTCAACTACTTGTGAATGGAAGCTGTAACTGAACATACATTAATGGTTGGCAGAGCTTAAGTAACATAACTCAACAAAATGGTTATTATCAGAGAATGTTCAGGGAGAACTCACAAGATGATGAAATGAAGTTAAAATGTACCATTTAATCTCGCTAGCCCGTCAAGAGATAGACAATTAGAGCTAACAGATTAAAAATGTTGGCTGGTGTTGTATCACGTCTGTAGTCAGTCAACTGAGACTATCCTGCGTTTGTTTAAATTGAATTTTAAATCAAGTTTTAATGTCCTTTCTTCTAGTCTCTATTTCTACCAAAAGAACTCTCCTTTAAGCTGTTAAAATGTCTTGGTCAAGAGTTACTGAAGATTAATGACTGTCTGCTCAGGAGAGGAGAGGAGTGGAGAGGATTCGGTGCATACAGTTGGCCGTTGTGGGCCCCTATTGGTGAATGTGCTTACTGGGTGGGCTGTTAGTGCCAGCTAATGCTTCAGATAAATCAGACCGATAGTGGAATCAACTTAAAAAACCTGGCCTCAGAGGGCGACACATTTATCACTGTTTCGATCCTGGAAGTGGGGACTCCGACCTTAACTGTGAATCCAAGCAATGAAAGTCAATTTCTCTGCTAATAACTATTGAAAGTTTGTTTCTTGCTGTTGCTAGCCAAATAATGCTTTTGGATAGAAAATATTTGGAGATAAAATGGGTATCTAGGCTCTGAGGAAACACTTCCAGGGTCTGAGGGTTGAAACCGCAAAGTTGTTTTCGTTGACTGTGGTTGGCGAGTGTAAATGGTTGTATGTGGGTGTTAAATTGGAATGTACCAAAATATTGTCAGAGTGTTTTGAGACCTGTCAAGTAACTCTGGAAAACAAAAACACTTAACCATAACCTAGAGCTTTTTGTTATTTCGACTGCCCTTAAAAAAAAACCTTTGACAACCAGAACGTTAATTTTGTGAACCTTTCAAGATAAGTTTGTCCAGCCATTTATGGATAAGATTTAATGGCTCTGTCAGCCATGAATGTGTTATACAGATTCATCACATTTCAGGTGGCTGTTTTTTCTAGAATCTTATCTGACCCAAGAAGTGGCCATTCACATAGATCCAAATCTGCTTTATTTTAAATGGTTATTTGGCTATTTGTCATAGTGATAACACACAGTAGTAACCATAGTAGACCAGGAGGTCTACATGTGACTTCTCTTTTTTGCCAATTCGAGAAGCTTCTATTACGTATCTTGACTGAAAAGTCATAATATAGACTCTTCTATATGAGATATTATTTGTTAAGCCATGCTGGGAAACATTGCTCTGATCGTTACTAAGCTTGAAGCAAGATTCTCACCCTTCTTCGTGGCATTGGGATCTAACTTCTACGTCCGTAATTGTGACGCAAAAAGTCAGGCAAGACTGAGAGTGAGTCAACATTGCCTTCAGTTTGTCCCTAGCAACTCTTGTTTTCTTTACTAAATATACACAGATGTGTAAGTAAAGAATTGTTAGGCTTGGGAGATCATTTATTTGACCCTGGCAACTAACACATAAGAGAAGAATGGGAAGAAAAGAAATGAAAATCTAAAAAAAAAACACAAGGACTTATATGAAAATAGAAGAGCCTAGTCCATTCAAGAAGTGTGTGAAGTGTTGATATAGGTGATAGTGATTAAGGTGTGTAAGACCAAATCTTTTGCAATCTGATCATGCTGCACCTACAGTTAAGTGCTGCTTTCAGTAACCTTCTGCAATGTGCCTATAAGGTTATTAACTAATGCAAACAGGTATTAAAGGCTGCACGCAATGGGAACCTTTATACGCTGGGAATAGGCCGTTGAACATGTTCAATGAGTTTGCAAACCTTGTGACATACATAAGCAAAATGGGTAGTGACAGAATGTGGAGGTGTCTGCAATGCTACGGTCCTATGAATGGATTCCTATTTGTGAAAACAAGTGATTCTAGTTTCCTTGGATGTCTAGCGCTAAGCTAGACATTGGCCCTACCGTGCTCAGAACAATATGATGACTTCACCACTATGAATGTCAAAGTATGTGGTCAATGTATGTGGCTCTAGATGTAAGTGGCTCTAGCATTGAATGTCAATATTGACAACCTTGTCATTTGAACTCACTTTTACTTTATCACTGGTAACAATTACACAGTTCTAGGAGTCCACTGGTCACTCCTGGCCAATTCTAGGGATACATGTTGATCCTTGTGACCTGTTTTTGTTTCGGCTCTGACAAGTATTAAACATCCATAACTTTGTAATTTTGTTGTATATATGTTACATTTTAACCTTTTACCATTTCTGCCTATATTGAAATCTCAAACAAATCCCTATTGCTGCCAGTTTCAGAGTGACTCATTCATCCAGTTATATAGCTGAAAGTCAAATTGTTATCAGCAGAATATTATTTTTCACACTTGACTGGGCATTGCATATTGAATTCAGGCCAAATGGAGATTGAGAGCATGAATGATTCTGTGGAACTATAAATACAGATGCTCTGTGACTTTGTTAAATGCATCCCTGGTAATACATCAAGCTGTTGCCATCATTAATCTCATAGATTTGGACCATTGTTTAAGGAGTGCTTCATCTGGTGGTATTTTAATTTTTCGCTAGTATATCTAAGGCCAGTTATTAACGAACTTCCCACAGCTATTGTTTGGCAGGTCAAGAATTTGTAAACTTGAAAAGTAGTCTTCCTTTCCTGCACTTTATATCGAAAATTCACTTTTGTTATTCGCAAAATATCAGACCCTAGCGAGAGCGATACATTACCTGTTTATGCATGCAGTACTACTGTACTAACAACAACCTGCATGTTCAGTGGTACCTGCCTGGATATCTTACAGGCTATGAGATAAACAATTGTAATCCTAACAGCACTTAATGCCTTTAATGATATGTATGTTTAAGTTGTGCTTGTCTTTGGTAGAGATTGGTTGCTTGCCGTGAACTACCCAAGCATATCATCTTTTTAAGAACAATTGTTGTAAATTGTTACTTTTAAAACAGGTCTGTATTTAGGATCATCATGAATCTTGTGAATCTAGCTAGCATTTTTGACATTTTTAGATGTTTTGGTCACTATCGATGCCCACAAGTTTAGGAGCAGAATATATGTCAAGATATTTGTACTATTGAAAACCCACTTCATTAAGTTTTAGCTGCTTTTCAATTTGTAGTTGCCATGCTGATAATTTTCTTTGATATAAGAAAGTATAGTGACCCTTGACCCCAAGGTCTATCGTTGGGATGTATTTTTCAGTGGGAAATGGCTTCCATTTTATTGTGATGATTTTTGTCCTCATATCTTTGCTGGTGGGTGGTGGAAGCATTCCTCAGCCCTTTTTACAAAGCGGTCTGCCTCCTTGGTGATGATCTTTGTATCATCATAAGTTTCCTTAAATCCACTGTTAAACTGTATGTGAACATTGTAATGTGTTGGTGAATGATGTATTGTTTAATACAGTGTAGGAGAACTGTCATCAATATGAGATATTAGCTGTCAAGAAGGTACTATACCTAAATGGTCACATGGTCCATAAGTAAGCTCGCTTGATTGGATGTTTCTATGGACAGCTAGAGAGAGACGTGGAGTAAACTGTTAGCCGAAAATGAGAGATATATTTACCAGCTTTGGCAGTCAGTACCTGAGCTTAGATCCTAAAAGAAAATAGAAAAATCACATAAGGTGCTAAAAGATATACTGTTCCCCCCCCCCCTCCCCCACTATTTTCAACTTTATGACATTAGAGGTAAATCCAGAAAGGCTCATGTAGTTGGTAGAATTAGATACCCAACAAACCAATATGTACTGATTGTTGTCCCAAGGTGTATCATCAATACAGTAATGGCATCATGAATTAGCTGACAGTATACATGTTTCCACCAAGCTGTATCTACATATATACTGCCACTCAAGGAGCTATCAGCCAGTTTAGATTCAATCACTAACTGTTATTGATTATCCTTTCAAAGCCACATAAAGATTTTCTCCTAAGAACCTCCTCCTTTAGACACCCTTATCACAATTCAACAATGACTTTCCCTAACCCATACTGAATACTGCTCTCCTTGAGGGGACACAGGCATGGACCTCTAAGGTCTCTCTGCATTCTTAGTTTGAAGTTTATAATCTCATTGTTTGTTATTTAAATAATTTAA
The DNA here is from genome assembly GCA_000934455.1 of Apostichopus parvimensis. Taxonomy (NCBI): domain Eukaryota; kingdom Metazoa; phylum Echinodermata; class Holothuroidea; order Aspidochirotida; family Stichopodidae; genus Apostichopus; species Apostichopus parvimensis. The sequence goes on from JXUT01142076.1 coordinate 7,763, forward strand.
AATAAAAGAAGTCTCAAGGATGGGGGGGGGGGGGGGGGGGGGGGGGGGGGGGGGGGGGGTTTCTCTGTCCTTAGAAGTTCCTCTCCTGCAGCTGCAGAGGTGAAAGTTTAATATCATGTCATGGTTCTCTCCAGCTGTGTGACTAATTCCAGGGAAACCTTGTGGAACTGAAGGGATGGATGGGCACAGGAGTTTGTTGGGTCACACAGGATTCAATAAACTCCCCCCATATTTATTGGAGCAGTCGTAGGTCTACTGGATAACAACTAAAATAAACTTGGCAGCATTTCCAGCCAAGGATATCTGTCAACATATTATATACACAGTACTTAATAGTCTTATGGATGGTATATTTATTTTTGTAGGATGACTAGTGTTTTGACTGCAGTTTAAATAGCCAGTAAATTGTATATTTTAATTGTGTGTAGAAATTGTTTGCTTGAGATGAAGCATCCTGATATGATTCTTTAAATGAAAGTAAATTCTGCAGCAAGGGATAGCTTTATTTTCTTAGTAAACTTTATGTGGACTTGAATATTTCGACCCTGAGGAAAGAACTGCCTTGATCCACAGATGCATAGGAATCTTGACCAGCAGTTTCAATTCTGCATTTTCTGGTTACCAAAATATACAAGTAACATCACACTTAGTACTACAGACAATGGAAAGCATATGTCCCTCCAAAATGGACCCCTTCCACTACATTAAAGAAAGCTTGATATGACTTACACTGTAAGAAAACTTACTACTTGGTATGAAACCTTAACTACAGGCCACAGACACATTTACATAATTGATAATACTAAGGCTTAAAGGTCATCAGTGTTAATTGCCCCTAAATATTCTCAAAATTCACATATAATGCACGGTCACCCATGATGGAATTTCAACAAGCATTTACTGCCGCCACTCTTAACGTCTATTTAATCACTCCTGATTGCTTTTGAGAGAGTAGAGTGATCAGAACATCCAGGTAAAGTACTGTTGAAAACTAGAGCTATTTTGAGTGTGCTTAAATACAGATTAAATGACCATCAAATGCAAAAGATTAGTTGACATTATGATTGCAACCAGCTAGGCCATATTGTTTGACCGATCTTTTCATTTAAAGCAGTTCCCCAATGAATACACATCTGGACTTCCCTGGTAGTCAGTAAGGTTCAGACATCTAAAAGGGAAGTGGTTGTCAAAATTCATTCAAGCCAAATAATAATCTCTATCTATCGAATGTACATGGTAATTAGAGTTGTCTACGATTATCGTATGTTTGATGCTCCTCAGCCTTCACTTCCAGATGTGTGGCTCTGTCATATGATTGGTATTATATTATTATTATTATCATTATCATCATTGTGGTTGACAGCAGAGGCACAGGTACAGAAACTTGACAAGTTGTAATATCTGTCCTATGTGAACCGTAGATGCTCTTCAGTGGTAAAAGTAGTGTACGTGCAGGGAAATGATCGGTGCGGTAAAAAAGTCAAAATAAATCAGAAGAGAAGAGAAGAAAACCCCCAAAAACCCAGTGATTCCTTCGAAGATTCGAACATACCTTTACCCTGAAGGGAAGATCTGAGTGAACTGAGTTATATGTATGCGTGTCCACGTTCTCTATACAGGCTTCAAATGTATTAAATATTCCACATGATCTGGTGTTACTGTCATTCTCATGGCTTGTATTATCAAACCACGAAACAACAACTGCTGCCACCACCGTTATGATGCAGTTTAGGGACATAGTTCAAGGTGCTTGAAAGAGTCCTAATTCAGGAAATGTTGTTACTTTGGCCAGATCTTTTTTCTTCATTTCTTTGAATGTCTGTAATATTATAACTGATATTCATAAATATTACTGCAATGTTGTAAGTTCAGGCATCTGATTCACCTACCACACTTAACAAAAGACAGGTTAGAAGCACATTCCATGACACACCTTATGTAGTGATTTTACAATAACGATAAACCTCAAGTTCTCCTTAAGTTCACTAAAAACAAATAGTTCAGGAACCAAAATAATGATTTTTATTTTAATTAAATGAAATAAAAAAAATTATAACATTCCACCTTACAAATCTCTTCCTCTTTTCTTTTCCATCCCCCTTCCCTCCATCTTTTTCTTTTGTTGACAATTTGAAAAGCAAAACTGACAGTGTGGCTAAAAAGAAAGTAAACTTCAAAACACAGGAAACACCAATACCCTTAGCAATTGCTAGAAGAAAGGGAACTAATAAGACATCAACGAAGCAAAGGCAACTTTGTTTACCTGAAATACTTTTTGTGGAACTTGAAAATAAACTCCGAAGCAGAATTTATTCTTCATCAAGGATTTCCAACTGAGCCGTAGCCCAGATTCAATTCGTTTCAATTGAGTCGTTTCTTTGTATGTCATTCTCACTTCAAAGTTACAATAACCTGCGAGCTTGTTGCGTTATTAGTCCGAGATTCAATTTTCTGGCCCCCAACGGTGCAAGATATTCTTGTGTGTATGAAATGTGTGGAATGTGATATACAGTCAATGTTATATATTTTGCAGACATTACAAGTAAATTAGGGTATCTGTTACCCTGGCTAAGATGTCCAGTTGACATAAGTATCATCGCAAGTGTGCAACTACTGTATGCATAATGAATGGCTAACAAATCAAGACTGATGTGTTGCTGGTAACCAAGTAAGATATTAATGGCAATGGTTGTCAGGGCATGGCACTAGGTGTCCATGATATTTGAAATCCTTTAACAGCTCACCTCATACTTGTCAGGTCAAAACACTGCCTGCTATTTGCCAAAGCACCTAATAGAGATGACAGTTGCAAGCTTTTAAGCAAAATTATTAAATGTGGAATCAGTGTGTTGAAATTAATTATTGCATTGGAAAGGGATGTCTTAATGTCTGATAACGTGTCGGTAAATATAATTTGGAACTTTTCTGTAATTTAGTAGGAAAGTAAATCTAATGTTAATCCACCAGGTTTTCCTAAATTAGAGCAGACAGCTTGTAGCAGCTCCCTGATTGGACAATTTTGGATGTATGTATTATTCTCAAAGGAACCCTAATTCAATGGAAAAAGAAAAGAAAGAAGAAGAATAAACATAAACCATTTCCTGTTGCTATGAATTTATTTACTCTATTTGCTCTTCATAATTGATATGTCATAATTAATAAATGTACTTCGTACCAAAATATTTTAGAACAAAAGTGTCATCTTCAAACTATAAAACACAATAGAATTACAGAGCTCTAACCACAAAATCACCCATATTGAACAATATCTGTGTAATTTATAAATGTATGTATGTTTTAAGTGATGTGAAACTATATGTTACTTATAGTTTTGGGTGTGTACATATGAGAAAATGCATTTAATTTTGCACTGATGGAATATGTATGCAAATTATACCTAGATGCTTTGCCTAGTACAGCACCCCCTTGCTTCAACTTTGCCTGACCTCACTGACCTGACTTCTCAGTTTCTCCGGTTGTCAAAGAACCTAAGATGAAAAAGCCAGCGAGGTCTTCAGTCTTGCCATCCAGCCTTCCAGTGATTTTAGCCGCTCAATAATATGACATTAATAAGAAGAGTTATCTGGTCTGCAAATTTTTGTATTAATTGAGTAGAATCTCTGTAAGGTTTGAAGGCAAATCTTGACCTTACACAGTTAGCGTTACTAGTGTTGTCAGTGGTTCTTGCCCTTATTAGCATCTTGCCTCTGGTGTGAAATGTTTTTAACCTAAGAGTATTGTATTACATCTAGTGCCCTGCTTACTGCACCAGGTATTCTGTCATAATCTTAAAGGAGCATATCGCATTTTTAAGTATCACCCCCAAATTGACGCCTTCATACCATTTATTGTGATCTGTATGCAGCTATTCCAAGCATGTATGAAACATATTTTGCAGGAAAATATGTCTAGAATCTTACAAAAGTTAACAAAAAGGATGAACATTTTTGTCAGCAAGATGGCTAATTATCCAACGATTAAAGCCACGCCTATAAACGTTCTCTCTATTAAACATATTCATTTCATGCATAAAGCTCATGTTGGGTTGCCTCAGTACTGTGCAAAACTTGTGAAATTTCTGGATTACTGACTGTCCTGTATTATGTATCAGTGTGCGAACAATATGTGTACTCAGTACAGTGCATTATAGTCCTATACGAACGTAATAAAATGACCTTGAATATTGCGTTGGAAATCTGTTTTTTAGCAACACTTACCAGCTTTCCAATTAGAAATTAAACCCTTTAAAATGTTAAATGAAACTTCACTGAACAAAATATACACAAAGAAATGGTGTTAGTCATCATTAGTTTACCGAAAATGCATTGCTTGGTCAATTTGAACAACACGTTACATTAAACTTTGTAGAACAGCGAAATGTTTGGAATATAATGTGGATTATATCTATTAAGGCCTAATGCCTTAGGACTATAGCGTAAGTCCAGTATATTATTTATTGTATTTATACGCCTTGCATTGACCATGATTGTTTCGTTTTGCAAACGTCTAATTATGCATCAACTAACGTTACTCGCTTAATAGTAATACACTAATAGTAAAGTATGTGCAGGCTGTAAATAATATGCCAGATGATATAAGCCTGTGTTAGGCTAGCTCGTTCATGTTAACAAAAGCTTCAATTAAGTTCAATACGCGTAATGAATATTTGCATACGTCTATTAAGAGCTTATTTTTCTTCTTTTTGGTGGATTTGATTGGCAGTTATTGTTACGTGTAAAGGAAACGCTGATGACCTGGATAGAGGTGATTGAGATGGTTGGTTTTAACATATGAATAAGAAATGTGTGGTGTGCATGCATAATTGTTTGGGCCGACAAAATTGTCAATTTTTAAGAAAACCTTAATTACTCGTTAATTAGGGATCGCTGAGTACAAATTCTATCACAGTGATCACTCTTGCATCAGTGGCAAGTTGCTGATATGTAAATGAATGTAAGTGACAATGAAATACTAAAATTTCCAGATAAATGCAATATGGACCTTTATTAAGTTTAGAATACAAGTTGCAGACCGTATAAATGGTCCCAGTCATTGATGTTGTTGTCTTTCATTTTTAGTCCGTCTGGAAATTTCTGTCAATAGCATGAAGAATGGAAAGACATTTTTTTTTATTCTTGGGTGTGGTTGCCACGGCATCTGTGATGGTTTTTGGTTTTTATCCTGGTATCCTTGCATTATAGCATTATAGACGTCGGTTTTAGGTCTACCTGCATCTTTGGTGTAAATTTTCTCTGCAGCTGTATTATGTTTAATGGGTGTAGTGATGATAGTAAAGTATCATAAGTTTGCATTGTTCTGTGGGTCAGCAGCTCTGTAAATGATAGTTGACAACGACATTTACATAAGCTACAAAGTACAGATTGAAATATCTAATTGTCCTCAAATTAGCTCCAAAATGGTCAAACTCTTACATTTGAATTAGTGCTGTATTGTCACAGAGCCATCAATTCATCGAACATGACCATAATCTTAAATACTGTTTGTTACCATTTAATTGTATCCATACTGATTAAATGCTAACACCCTCATTCCACACCACCCCCATCTTGGACATCATGCACCCACGTTATCTGCTTCACTCTACCGAAAGATTTGTTTTAATTTTCAAATTTTTTATAAAGTCTCTTCAATTAAGATAATGGTAGTTAATGAGCTATTAGAATCCGTTTCCCCACCCCCATTTTTGATTGTCCATGATAACAGGCAGACTAATTCTAACATAGCATTTTTATATTATACACGAACGCATTTGCAGGTGTCTGCTATAGATGTTATTAACTGTAATTATTCTTCTTTAGCATGTCACATTTTGGACCCTGTTTAGGCTGTATCACTTCTGTGTTGTATATGTACGTACTCAGTCTTCACTATATAATGATTATCAACATCGTCTTTCTCCTTTCAGCCTGTTACGCGCACAAAGAAGATGTTTATAGGCGGATTATCACAACAGACCACGGTAGAAGATCTTAAGGCATATTTTGCAAAGTATGGACAGGTAAGTGTCGTTTGGTTCCTCTTCTTCTAGTACTCTATATATCACATGTGCTGGACTTTGGCACTTTTGAGACAGTTTAGTATATATCATTTCATGAAAAACTTCAAACTTGTATGATAAAATGTATAACTTGTGAAAAATGTAAAAGTTGGAAGATGACAATCATGCAAATCAAGAGGTCTCTCCCCTCCCCCTCCCCTGCCCCCTGGGGACATTGTATTTTTAAATTTTTGGCAAGATGAAGAAAGTTGTTCTTGTTAGTTATAGCAATGTGGAATGACTGATTGCTGAGTTCTATGCTTTGTAGGCTGCTACTGGCCCATATAGTATGGGCCTTGTACAAATACACTGTATGGTCCAGGCATTCCGTTATTACATCAACCAGTTGTATGTGGATGTTGCATTTGCTGTATGTTCAGTTTGATTTGTTCTGAGAGATAGGACTACGTGCTGATTGGAATGGCATTCTCAGCTTCAATAGTAGGTCTTCAATATGTCATCAAACCACATGCTGAGTAAATCTACCCTTTCCAAGTGCAAACAGGGTTTAAGTCGCTAACAAAACTCACTGGTAGGCTGTATCAGGGAATTCTGATCCACTCGGGCCACTTGTGTCCATTAGTCAAATGGTTTGGAATGGTTTTTAACTGCTACTTGATACAGATTACGGACAATAGTAACGGGTAGGTATGCTAACTTACCACTGTATGGATCTCTGTCAATAACATTGATTTTTAGTGGGTGGGATTGATGAGTTCTTTCTTGTGGACTGTAATTACGTCATTCTATTTAATAAGCCGCTGATAGCTGCATCTCACCAGGTAGGAGGGAGGGACGGATGCAATAGAATTTAATAAAGATGGTATGATTGGTTATTTGTCAGTGGCAGCATGTAACTGGCAACAATATAATTAAAGGGAAACAGAAGTACGCCACTTAATGATGAGGTCACGGCTAGTTTGTGATCAAGTAAGTAGTTCAGTCTGCTATCCCAGTGAAATATCAAGTCATTGGCATGTCGACAGTGTGACATGTTGACAGTCTTGAGCCCATCCCTGGTTCCATCTTGAACCCTTTGGTATAAAATAGACTGTACCTCTTTAACCTAGCATCGGCCACTTCCTGCCCTCATCTCCCTTTAAAGTCCAGAAAAGGATCAGTTGCCTTGCCAAAAAATTCTGTGCCCAATCCTCCCTCCCTCCCACCTCTCCCTCCCACCCTCTATCTCACCCCTACCTCACCTCCTACCTCACCTCCTACCTCACCTCCTATCTCACCTCCTATCTCACCCCCTATCTCACCCCTACATCTCAAAAATATCCATCTTTAAATTTATATCCTGATGACAAGGCAATGGATTATGTCCTTTGTTCAGAATATGCCATGGTGTCAGTTTTCGAATTCCCCACTATGGCTTTGTGTGTAAATATTTTTTAAATTGAGTAAACTGTGTCACATACATACAAATGCAGTGCATTTCAAACTTTGCTTGGTTTCTACTTGTGGTATGTCAACCACAATTATGTTTTCCCCTTGAATCCACCAATCTGTAGTGTAGAATATAAGTATAAAGATAAAAAAGGTTTGTTGTTTGGCTATACATAACCTTCACTCTGGTTGTTGCCCTCTCCCCCCATTGGTTAGCAATTTCTCTCCTCACTCTCTGAACTGTTAATGCTACAATCTATTTTTTTCCCATCTTCCTTCTTTTTTCTTTTGCCTTGTTCTCCAAGGTTTGGTTGGTTTGGATGGATTCAAGGTTATTTTAGGAGCTTCTTCTGTTGGTTCTATGATTCTAAGCTATGTCAGCATTTTTAGAAAAGATTTAGACATGTGTGACTCGCTCAAATTTGATAAAGTTGAGGAGTGACATGTTTTTTTGCGAGAGAGATATATACTTTAAAAAGAGAGTATATGAGTCTTTCAATCAATATCAAGAAGCAGTTTGTGTTTGGTTGGCTCTAACGTTTCCGAGTATATATCTCAGCATTAGACAGCAGTGAAATTAAATTAGGATTCTCTTGGTTTTTAACAAATGAATATTTATTTATAGTTATTAATTATTTCCCCCAAAAAACAAAAACAAAAACAAAAAAAGAAAAACAAATGTCCCTCATAAAACCCTTAGATCACTAATATTCTTGATACCAAAAAGCATTTGTATGAAAGTTTCAAACTTTTTGACTTTCTCGTTCTTAGTTGTCAAAACTAACTATTAATTACAAGTCAAAACTAATGAAGTCCCTTGTTGTTTGTGGTATTAAATTTAGGAAATTTTACTTCAATCAAAACTAAAAGCTACTTGAAATGATATAAGATGCTGGAATTTAGACAAATACTATGAATTGATCAGCCACTATACAACATACATACTGTAAAATAGATAGCCTTGAAATGGATGATTTTATCTCAAACAATTTTTAAGTAAAATGTCACTCTGCTATCATATAAAACAATAGCATCAAGACTTCTTTACCACCGGCACAATTTGCATGTTCCTGCCAATTGTTCCTAACGGACAATATGACCCCCCCCCCCTCCTCCCATATGCCACAATTCTGTAATTCTGCATCTCTTGATCAAATGTCTATTGGTGAGTTCCATTTTCGAAAGCATTTATAACACTCTGAACTTTGGTAAATGGTGTTTATTTTTATGAGCTCAACTGCTGTGGAAGTTTGTTCCGTTGTCGGCCAAGTGCAAATTTAGACAAAATGCTAATCCAACTGGGGGTACGATTGGTTCTGCTCCAGGGAAAATGCCTGGCTTTAAGGAAGTCATAACTTTGTATTGGAAATTGCATAAATATTTCATAAGCACATCTGTTTATGAATTGGCAATCAAGATTGAAGGGTGTATGTTCTCTCCCTGTCTCATGCGATGGTATAGTGCTGATCGTCGCCTTGTCTTTCAGGGCAAAATAACTCTGCCCATTCTGTAAAGATATAAAGCAAGGTGGGAAGCAATTTGCATGACATTAATGTCAGTCACCGTGGTAACATACTGCAAGTGTGGAATGGAGTGTGACAGTGAGTTGTAAGGGTATGTTCCAAGGCATGTTCCGAGGTATGTCAGTTGGGAGATCCCCTAACAGGAACTATAGTTGGTCTTCCTTTATTGCCACTAATTCCCGAGCAGAGGTGAAGTGCACATGGGTAGTCGCGAGTCTTCGGTTCTCTGAAACTATTGCTAGGGGCAAACATGAATAATGTTCGGGTGAGACAGAGAAAGTGAATGGAAAGACCATTAGTAATACCTTG
>JXUT01142097.1:0-34257 GCA_000934455.1 Apostichopus parvimensis
TACATTCTTATCTGTATAGTAATGTTTACTTTGGTTTTATATTTGAACTTTGATGTCTAATTAAGGGATAGAAGTTGTTATACATATGTGCTATGCAGTAGTCGCATCAGATCATCCAATCATGCAGAATGATGTACAGGATGATTAATCTTCTCATGCTAAAAGTTATCAATTTTTATCATTTAGATAAAACCAAGCTGTCAAGTTCTGAGGTCTTGATTGACAACTGTGTAATTAACATTTCAAACCATCCTTGTGTAGCTTTTCAATGTGACTTTTGGCCAAAATAAAAAATCCTTATGATTATTTCAATTATGATGAAGAGATTTCTTCTACTGTCATGATCTTGATAAGTTGTGTACTTTAGTCTTACTTCAGACGGTGAAGAAAACTAGTCAATTTTCGAAAATTTGAATGAAATATTTTGCAAGTTAGTATAAATAGTAATTTGGAAGTATTAAGAGTATAGAATCCCTTTCAATCTGTTGGGATCATTAATGACTAACTTCTGAAGATTCTCATGATGAATGATGATGTCATATTTCTTAATTGGAAATTCTGTTTGGAATTGAGAGACTTAAAGTGTTACAAAAACTTTGAAGAATAAATTATTCCCTGGATTATACTTCCATAACCTTTGCTCTAGTCCAGGTGCAAGCGACCACCATTACTACGTTTGAGAAATTTACCATCTATCATATTACCCACAGATAATGAATTGGGAAAATTTGAGCCCTGTAAGCCCTGAGGAGCCTTGTAAATATGGTCATGCTCACCCTCTGTTTCAATATCTGTTTTATAATTACTGTCAGTTTAGGGTTGTGATTTACTGTAGTATCTTCTTGAGAGGGGGTATTTAACTCCATATATTCAGATACAAAACTGCCCCATATATAAAACCAATAAAAATTGTTTGGGTTTAATAAAGAAAACATGGAAAGTAAATTTATGATGATTGAACTAATTAGCATCTATTTATTTATAACTTCTGACCCTGCAGTTAACAGCCAGCCAGTCTTGCATTTGTTTTTATAGGAATACATGTTGTCTGCCATCTTTGACCATGGGTACGCAGAAAATTTAACGAGGTGGTCGAAAAACAAAGTTTGTAATTTAATCAGGAAATTAGTGTAAAAAAATAGAGAGAATTGTGGAGGATCCAACTAAAACAAGAGTGACATACAGAGTCACAAACATAACCTCTGTAATAATATGAAAACGCTGCAGAACAACGGGGCATTAAGTATTTTACAAATCTTATCTAAAAACGAAGTGGATTTTCTCCATGTTCATAATGCATAAAATGTGTGGCCCATTTCTGATTGCTAGTTTATGGAACAAATTAGCAATTAAAAAATTTGCTGGGAGATAAGCTCATAACATTGGGAGACATTGAGGTCACCTTAAAAATCGGGAGACTTCTAGCAAAACTGCCAACTGGGAAAGTTGGTAGGTCTTAGAATGTGTGAGTCATTCAGTTTATTTATGGGCAAAACATCTAGTGACTGCATATCATAAACTTGTCTTTTCCTGATGGGTGTTCCTCTGTTGAACAGCTTAAAGGTACGCTGTATTGACCCCAAATATGCTAGATTTTTCAAAATATGGTCCTCTTTGATCAAAATTATACTGTTTTCATTACCACCATGGAGGAAATTTACCTCACTGGGACATTCAGTCATCTTGTGTGTTCATTTAGAATGTATGACAGCAATTTAGAGGGTAAACACCTCCAGGAAAGTACTGTTTGAAAACTTCTAGGAATTATAGCATGCTATAATTTGGGGCCTTATGATACAGACTACCTTTAAGTACCTTAAGGTACTCATTCCATGTCATCACACATCCTGTCATCTCCATCCTCCTTCAGGCTGTCTGCACAGATGAGCACTCTGAGCAGCTGTTCTGGACATTTCTTTCCCATAAGGAACAAAAGGTCAAGTATTAAATGTCAGATTTGGCAGTAAAAAGCAGAAACATGTACAGCCACCATTTGCTATTAAACAGAGGAGTACTGTAATTTGCATAATTATGGATTCATAATAACTACCAAGAACATGTTGCCATCCAGCTACTTCAGATCCTTATTCATGCACATGTTAGGATGCAAGTGGGATCTGATCTGATCCGTAGGCAATCATTAAATTTGAATGCTCACATACTAAGGATCAGATCCAACAATGGTGATCTCCCTTTCGGGGGGAATCCTGATCCCACAAGGGCCATTGAGATTGTAGTGTGAACGCTCAGGGATCACAGGACCAGAGATCTCCAGTGACTTGCCCTTACGCATAGTAACAAACTGTTGAAAGTGGTAAGATGGGCGCACTGTAGCTAATTTATTAGTAAACAATCAGGATGACCTTTTAATGTTTGTGTACTGCTCTTCTGTTGGACGATTCACCACGAGTCCCAGGACCAGCTTTATTACATCTCCAAGGGAGAAAAAGATCTATGATCCACCTTGCATTCTTGAAGATGAACAAGGTCTCAAGTGTGGACTGTGTGGACCTTCAAGTGTGGGCTGTGTGGACCTTCAAGTGTGGACCTTAATGAATCAGATTGCTTTTACATCTAGCATGATTGATACAGATAGATTCTGATGAAAAAGTTTAATTGGTGGTATCTGTTCAAGTTTTTCTATCAATCTGCTGCCCCTTAAAATGTATATAATGTGATTGCCTTGCCACAGAACTGTACTGTTCATAATACAGTATGTCTTGTTAGATTCAGAAACATCAGTCAAACCTATAGATCACATGAGAGTGATTACTGCCATAACTTTAGCAGAAGTTAAAAGTAGCATCCAGGCTCTGGTTTATCAACCTTTCTCAGCTTTTGGGCAAGTGGATTACCTCAGGGTTAAAGATGTTGTTTGGGTTCGTGCATCTCCCATAACTTTAGCTTAGTTGCTATGGTGTGAATCCAGTAATTTAAGTACTGTAACATTGTTTGCAAACAGATGCTATTTGTTTGGTATAGCACAGAGCCTTCTGTGTGCCTTCATATGCAATTTAAGGTCAGCTGCTTACTCTTGATCCATATAATTCATTTTCATTCATATAGTTTTCACCTGAATTAACTTTCCATCGATGACGAGACCAGTTATTATTCACAGAATTTTTTAACTCCCATCATGTAATCACAAACACCAACTTTAGTCGTCATAATCCGCAGACGTTTTCCCCCCTCGAGTTGGACAGTGTTTGAACTCGTGTAATGCAACACCATTGGACCAATTTGATTCGTTAATAGTACAAGCTTGTTTTAAAATTTAACTGTACCCATTGACTAGAACTGTTGTGCAAGTGTCAACATTTAGCTAGAGAATACAGATGAGTCAGATAAAATTGTGCAAGTACTTTGTACCTGAGCAAACAGCTATCAAACCGCAGGACCTTTGGTTACATTCTGCTTATCCCACACACAATAGATGGTAACTATCAACGTGTGTGCCCTCCCATTGAGAAAATATTGTACTGTAGAAAGCATTCAAGTTGTGGGCTAGGAACTTAAACAGCACAGGCTTCATCGTTTGTTGGGTAAGAGAAAATCAATTCTCTGAAATACAAGTGTTTTCTTGGGATGCATGAGTAAGTTTGTCGCATGCAATTAACTAGTGCCCTTGGGAAGTTCATATCAACTAGACGACAGGAGACCGAGTGTGTTGCATGTACAAATTACAATACAGGGGCTTGTACTACGGTGAATGAAACCAATTCCTGTACTTTCTGTGTGTTGATTACATTTCTTTCTGGAGTCTGTGGACCCAAGTTTTGTATCCTTTCATCGTAAGTTAAGACTTTTATTCAAAGCCAGACGAATATCCTGTGCGCTTTTAAAGCAGAGTCACGCTTTTAAAGCAGAATCAATGGAATTTGCTATGGTCTTGTGGTTTTGTTAAGTTTTGAAATTTGTACTGTACATTGTTCGTCAGCAAGTGTTTCTTCAACTGTTTGCTGCATGGAAATAATACAACAGGAGTGTTGTCCCGCTCATTCTAGTGACATTGGGTAATTTTCTCGGAGACTGAAATATACCCTGTCTGTTTGACTTGAGTTAACAAATCAGAAAATTGACAAAGCTATTCTTTTCATTCCATTTGCAGAATCTGTTATTGCAGTATCCACAACTGAAGAATTTCTAAAGACCAGCATTTTAAATTTGACCAAAAGGTAAGTAAATCAGAGAAGAATATCAACAACAATGTGTGATACTTTCACACCGTAGTCATGTTGGATGTAATATAGATAAAAATGTAGGCTATTAATTAGGCACAATGTAGTGAACTAGGCATTGTCGTGCCATGACCAGGCAGGAAATTGAACGAAGAATGGTTGGGTAGTGTCGTAACCCTGAGTTGTTTCTCTACTAGGCAGACAACATTAAAGTAAGAAACGAGGCCAGGTCTAGTTTATTGGTGCGTAGTATAACAGCGTTAAGATAATCAATAAAATATGAAAAAAGATCTCTTAGACATTTAGGTTTGCTATATCAGTCGTTTGGTTTGAGTTACCATAGGCAGGTTGAAGGGAGGGGGGGGGGGGGGGGGAGGTCATGACAGATTAGAATAGGATGGAAGTAAGGTAATATGGCACTTTGGGATAAATGCACTGGTCACCTCACAGACATTTCTCAATAGATGAACAATGCTGTTCATTTTCCACTAGATAAACTGATTTGCATGATAAAGAATCCAGTTCGTTCCAGATCCAAAAACATGACAGGTATTTAATAACGACTTGGGTCACATACTGTAAAGTAGTCTCTACCATGAATGTCGTTGTCCATCCTTTGCCAAAATTGAAGCGGAGCAAGTTGTATAGTGCTAGTCTTGTTGTCACTCACAGAAGACATGTGTAGTCTGCTGCTGATTAGAAAATTCTCTTCACAGAAATTTGAATCTGGCAAGGAACCATGCCTGTGTAAAACAGCAGTTGATTTGTTACAGTGGCCTTTTTTTTACTGCAGTGTTCATCTAATCAGTGAAAGTAGTTTCCTGGAGGGAAAAAGAAAGAAAGTAGTTTCCTATAATTCCATAAGACAAGGTACCTTCTTCTAGCTTCTAGTTGAGGACATTTGCTGCATTCTGCCACAGGTCTATAATAATGCATTGATGTAGAGGCCCCTCCTTATATCTATTCAGTGACATATGTGTTATTGTGGAAATTAAGCCTCATAAAATGGAAATCCTTGTACAGTTTAGACCAGGGAATAATTTAGTATTCAAATTTTGCATGGCAGTCTTGAAAGCTCTGGAACCTGATCATTTTAATATACTATGTGTTCCTGTGTACAAAATCTGCCATACATCTTCGGAAATTCCGACTGTCGCACTCAAATTTTCCAACTATCGTCAGTTTTACCAAGATTGGGGGGGTGAGACACCCCCCCACACACCCCCTCTAGCGACGTCCCTGACTGTTGTTTGTGAATTCTATAAGGCTGACCCCCCCAGGCTAAAAATAACTATCTCTGTATCTAACTCTGCTCACCGAGGACCTTTACATAACCAAACTTGGCTGTTTAAAGCCCCATATGGCATATAGTCAGATCCTTCGTTGGCGCTTAAAGTTAAGGGGCAGCCCAGAGTAAACACATATCACATTTAATGCAAACTCTACAAGTAAAAGGGTGTTACCTTACACTCTTGAGAACAGCTTTAAAAGGTCTCTTTATAATTCCTAACTTACCAGCATGAGCATTATATGATTGTTAGAACTGTTATGAAATGAGTTCTGCCCACAAAGTAAGGTATGGAATTTCCTTTCCTTAACAGAAATGAGAAACCTGCACATTGTCAGCTTAAATTTGAACTTGTAAAGTGACATTTATAGCGGTAAGCATGGAACGGTGACCTGTTTTTAGACCTAATTTTAGAATCATACCTCACTGGTAGAGTACAGTGCAAGGACATTTTACCCCTAGAATTTTGAATGTTAGTATAATTCTGCAATTATGCTACAGGTTCTAAAGATACATTAACCAACACAATGCGTGAAAGCATGCACACAAACTATTTATTTTTATTTCCTTCAGATCTTAATTTGGAAGTTTAACAACTTGTAGCTATAGGGTTTAATACAGTGTTTTTGCAATTTTGCTTTTGCAGAACAAGCAAATAAAACATCAGGCATATTTACTCTGCAACTCTCTTAACTGTCTCGACTATACTATGACACTTTCCCATCTACTTAGCCAATTATCAACTGGTAACGATTTAAGCACTGCACCCCTCCCCCCTCTGGGTCAATGCTCAGCACCTCTTGTATCAGTTTTAATACTGTTACATCTGTACACAGATCTATATCTCTTGTGCTATTTATCCTGATGATTATGCAGCAAAACATATCAGGTGTGTGATAGTGCAATATTCCAGATATTAGTATCTAAACCACTTGCTTGATACTAAAACTTTTGACATAGAAATGCACTTTTTGTGGTGTCATCATCGAGAGAGGATTGGAGATACTATTTTTTTATATTTTGTTCTTTACTGTTAAAGTGACTGGTGGTCATTAAACCATAAACAGCCAACTGGCATGCTGGTTTAATGGCCACGCTTGCTCAGTGAAGCCAAGCTGACTTTCTACAGACATCTTCAATTTACCCCTCCCACAGTATCTTTTACTCCAGTGATAAATGAGAAAGGTCAAGCAAGATAAAGCAGACAGTTTGATGTATAACCAAGCAACCCAGTCAAGCTAGTATGGTTATGATGAACTTCCTACCTTATTTTATGATGAATAAATAAATATACATTGTCTCATATGTATTATATTTCAAAGCTTGGTTGTGGTGTGGGCTGTAGCATTGCTGCCAAAAACAGATTTCGTTGTTGTTGAAAAAGCAGTAATCATTTCCATATTAGGGAGAATATAACTACAAAATTGGGGGAAATATTGCAATTTGATGAGAGTTGTGGCTACGATGTGTATGTTAATAGCCAGATATGTATGGCAAACTGTATTTGACAAGCTGAAAGTTATATAGTTGAATTCCATATCCAAAATGAGCTTGGACAGGGTAAAGAAAAAAAGTTTGAAAAAATAGAAAGTTATGTTACGTGTATAATACCAGCCAGATATCTTGTAGTAACCAGCAATTTGTATTCCATTTGCAGTTCTTGAATTTTGACAGATCATTGGTTTTATGTGGGTCACAAAAAGTTAGAAATTTTGGAAAAAGTAAAATAAGAAAAGAGAAGAAGCTGTTCGGATCAAGTCTTGCTTTTGGTGGATATGAAAATTTAAATACTGTACTTTGTAATGGCCAATGGGTACAATGGACTCCATAATAATATTGAAAGCTATTTGATGTAAAATGCTTGCACATTGATGTGGTGACGGTTCTGTATTTTAAACCAGACAGATTTACAGTCAGTTTATATCTTTCTTTAAGACAGCAAAGAGTTTTATCTCTCCATGCAACTGCATTTTCCCATGGTGCTTCACCCCATAGGTCATACCAGGTTAAAGGGTGTGGGAATTGTGGTTAAGTTCCTTTGTGTATTCTCCAATACAGGACTGGCTGTCAATGCAGTTATGAAGAAGGAGCAGGGAGGCATTAACTCAAGGTATATTGTATACTATGATAACTTGCTGTAATAGTGCGATATATCTTAATGCCACCCAAAACAAAAAGAATCAAGATGAGTAAAAACTAATGTTGGTATTTCTTTTCTGTGAGTTATCTTTATTGTTGAGTACTATAATAGTATGCTAACTCTTAAAGTGCTTTGTACTTTTCTATCCCTTCCTGAGATGTGTTTTAATAATCATTGCTTCCTTAAGTAGTGTATCAAGTGGGTTTTCTATTCCTAATTATTTTTCAGACTGTTCTTCTGTTATGTACAGTTCCTTTTAAATTTTATCGATTCATCATGGAATATTTTTTTAAATTTACCATTGTTATTGAATGTGCCACAAATTTGATGGCATCATAGGTTCCATTACCATAAATGCTTGCAAGTTGTGACTACAAATTTGTATTATATCGTTACGTTGTGGTTAAATATCACAGAAAGGTATTCATAGGTGTAGCCGTAAATTCCTTTCGAGCAATGTTTAAAGTGAGGTGTTACATTGCCGAATAATAAGTTGTGAAGTACATGTACTGTAATACTGATTCGATAAATTTATTGATAGATGTCAAGAGTTTTGATTTGATTGCTTGACATTTAAGACAATAACTTGAACCATGTATGTATGCAAGTTTGAAGACAGTGATATTCCTTCAATCTATTCCATATAGGGAATAACTTACCAAGTATTGCAATTTGCTAGTTGCAACTATGACCAAATTGTTACACAAATCCAAACACTTATACCAGTGTTTGTACAAGATGCCAGTGTTTTCAGTATGTTATGTAGGAAAATTTTGAGATGTCAAGATTGCTATGCAAAATGTAAACACTAAATTATTCACTGTCATCGTACTTTCAGTGATGTGACTTCAATGTTTGGCATGTAATAGTCACTAAATAACAATTTGTAGTGCAGAAAAAGGTTTGTACCTACCTGCAAAATTTTTGTGTTACCTCTGTACAGTCCAAAGAGCAATTAACCACAGAACTTTGTTTTCACATTTAGTAAATTTCTGTCCATCCTTTAAGCTTTAGTTCTAAGATATCAATGCACCTGTCATTAGGAAAGTAAACACAGTCCAAGCACAAGTAGGAAACAAGTAAATATTGCTTGGATTGTCAATCATTTGAAACCATAATGGGTCTTTAAGAGGATTTGCACTGTATCTTCTCCGTGCTCCAGAAGAAAATAGGATATTTGACTAAAGAGCCAAAAACTAGATCCTGTTTTAAAAGACATGTATTTGGTTTTGACGATTTGTAATTTCTACTGTAACCCCCCTCTCTCCGTCTTTCCCCCTCGCCGATGTGATGTTTAGTTATTAACAGGCAGCCACCCTAAAACCATTTTCTCTGACTGAGAGAATTGAACCCTTAATCATATGTTCACCAGTTTGGGTCATCAGAAGTCAGAAGGCTTCCTTGAAAGTACTTTCGAGATAACTTTAGCAAGTGTCATGACTATAAAATTTGGGGGCAATGCTGAAGATCTCTAAATTTGTGCTTCACAAGCTACACTACATTTTTTTTTTACCAAAAGAGAAAGATGTATTAATCCATGGTGCGTCCCCATGGATATGTTTCCCTCATCTCAATCTTTGTATCGAGGAAACTGACAGATTCTGTCTTTAAATAAAGTTACATGATACTCTAGTCACATTCTGCTAGTCTCGCTTGTCACTCTTCAGTTTGTAGTCACCGATCCAAAGTATTTCAGATAACATCACAGTGTGTTTATCAATGGCTCCATCTCAATCCTCATGGTATCCCTCCATTCACTCTCAATTAACTAAGTGTGAAAGCAATATTGCATATATACCCAGTACAGTGCGATACATATCATTCTTTCTTTGTTTGTATCAAAGATCATATCAGTACCAATGTGCACTGTCACATTTTGCATACATGATACTTTTTCAATACTGCATTCATGTACTATGTGCTCTAACAGTCAAATTGAATGCCTACTTGAACTCTATTTGCAAACAACAAAATAACCTTGGATGTCGCCATTATGTATTTTTTTAGTTGGTTATAGTCGCAAGGCAATATTGCTGGCATACATATATTTATATGTACCAGTTTGCAGTATCCACACCTAGAGATAGCTACAGTATGTACTGTAGACTATCAGAGTGTGGAGTTATGGATCAAGTTCATTTCTGTAGTACTAATTGCCCTTGCCAGAAGTGGGATTCAATTATAGTGCCCTATAGAATTGATTAGAAGGCCATTTTATTGATCAAGTAAAGAGGGAAGCTGTTTAGAACCATTGGTTTTCTAAGTTCCTAGGACTGTCTGGGTCTACTATGTGGAATAACAGAATACATTGTTGTTTTCAAATGGATATTTATAGAAGGGAGGTGTTGTTTCACATGTTTTTGAAAAGAGAGGATGAAATGAAGATGAGGGGAAGGGAGGAGGAAGGGGATTGGGGACGAGGGAATAATGAAAGAGGGACAAGCATGGGATTAAGTTGATCATGGATGTAGGCAAAATTATGTTGTAAAGTGATTAAAGCTTATTCCTACCAATTACTGTTTGTTATATGCTCACTCTTTTGTTTTGAATTTGCTTCTGTACATAGCATAATTACTGCCATACGTAATGCTATATTTAATGGTTTATGCTGGCAAATTTTTGTCATATTATGCTCCACTTCATTCTGTTCTTATGAGTGAGCAAGAAATTTAAATTTGCTGGTAGATCACAGTGTTATTTATGAACTGTGCAATCAACTATCTCAAAGCTCCCTATGCTCAAGTGCAGTTTTTGCAGTAATTTCAACCCATCAGTGAGTTTGATAAGGACATATATAGTGGAAATTTGTGGTAATCAATAAAATGGCACAAGCTGGAGTTTTCAGTAGGAAGCAAAAATATGACATATTTTATCACCGTGAGCCATCTTGTTTACTTCTACAGGCATGCAGATTGTGTGTTAATAAAGGCAAAGTAAATTGCTGTAGGCAATTCATATAGAGTGCATTGCATCATAGTGGGTGTGGATGTTGTATGGGCTGTAAAATTCTCTTTTTTTTTCAGTTTCGATCACTAAACAAGCAAATGATTACAAACATCAGTCATTGGTAACTAAATTTGGTATATATATCAGGCTTAAAGTAAATTTAAATTTTGGCAGGCTTAATAGTAAGATGAAATATAAATTAAATCCATTGATTCTTCATATGCACATATTAATAGTGTGCCAGTCACTTCTTATTTTTAAAAATCATGGAAGGAGTTATAATTGCAAAGGTTTTATTTGATGATAGTTTACATCTAACAATAATTCCTGCATGATATTCTGAAAACTACAAGTAGGAATCACTTAATTACCAATAGACTGTATAAACACATTCCATTGCTGCCCAATAGCATGGCATGTTTTCTATGGGTATAATGTCTGTACTTATCATTCAAATTTTGACTGAATTCAAACTTTTGATAATCAAAGTTGAGTTGCAACCTGACGTCAATTATGTTGTTATGCCACACTGAACAGCCATATAGTATACAGCACAGCCATTCTACAAGTGGTTAAAATTGTTGTTTACAGTCAAGTACAATCCTGTCTCGCAGGTGCAGAAATAGCTGTTCCTTTCCTTTCTATTGTTGCCAGTATTAGTCTTACACGAACCCAGTCCCTCATACAGCAGTAATTGTACCATCGGAATTGACACCTCCTCTTCATCAACCTTTTGTTGATGGTGTTTGTTATCTGAGCTTACTGTCAAAGTTCAAATCAAAAGTGGATACTACAGTCTGGGCTACCTGATGCCTTGGGGCTTCCGCACTTTAGATATATTATGTCCACATTCTTCTGTATTGTAAATCTCAATCCATTAAAAATTTTACTTAGCGTCTGAAAGGATTTGCCTTCAGCTTGTCCTATTGTGATATAACAATGAGTTCAAAGGTCACACTGCTCTGGGTCTATTGGGCTCGGTCATATTTTGAACATATGGGCTAAATAAATAAGGTACAAACTATAAATGTGATTGTCTGACTGGATTCTTATATGATTGGGGATTTGGGGGCCCATTACTGGGCACCGACCATTTCATGAATTTGACAGGTGTAAGCGTCCATCTATTCCATATGGAAGCCTCTAATTTAGAAACAGAATGTTATAAACTTGGAAACCATATAGGCCCCTATACTATAAATGGGTTTAAGGGGATCTATATGTGATCAAAGTAAAGTTGCAATTTTCTGTCCAGGAATCCAGTGAAATATAATCTTATAATAAATAAGTTTTTAGAGGTTCGTTTAATAGTTAATATCCAAGTTTGCTACAGTCTTGTGTACCTGAGAATGGCCTATAGCAGTAAGCATTATCCATGGATTCTATATATAGTATAGTGTTGAAGATGCTGTACACCAAAATTGACATATTCCTGTCTTTATGGTCTTGAATGTTAACAAAGCCAGCAGCTTCAAATTTAACAACATTCATGGTGACTTGGAAAGTCATCAGTAATTAGTGCATTACCCCCATATTTAAGCATGTTGCTAGAACCCCCCAAAAAAGAAGCTTTTTCTTCTGGTGTGCTTTCGCAATTCAAACTGGATGCTAAGACAATTATAAAGTGACTCAGTGAGTCAAGATCCTCTAGCTTATTCTCTACTTTGTAGCATATACAGGATATGTCTGGGAGCAATGCAGATGGCTTTGCTTCACCTGTTATTATCCTAATACAAATAAGCAAACTTTTCAACATATGGTCTTTTCTGAGAAATTTTTTTGACTATTTACAAGTAGTGATAATTTGTTTGTACAGTTGAATTATTGCTTACAAGTGGTTTTCTCTTGCAGGCCCTATATCATCTTACATTTGGATGAGAGCAGATGTCATGTGGTGTTATATTGCTTTTTTTCCACTATATACAGTATATTATAAATGTTTTTGCCAAGTTTTTGTACACCTTTTGAAAAAAACAAAAAATGGAAGTACAGGGTAATTTTATAATTTTGTGTCACAAAAAAGTAACATCTGATGACAAAAATGACAGAAAACAATTTGGTTATTAAGTATACTATCTCTTACCGAAAATTATACAGACAAAATGGCATCTTGTCATTGGAAACGAGAAGTTTAAGAAACTGAATTTTACTTTAGAAACCAAAGTATTACAAACATTGCTGTGATGCTTTAAACTGCTGCAAAATGCTGAAAGCACTGTAAAATGGTACTCTCATGTTTCACAATGTTGTAAGGAGAGTGCTAATGGCATTTGACAGGCTCCAGTTCTGCTTAATAGGAGTCTGTTTTCCTAATTTTTTGCATTGATTCAGATGGCTGGACTTCAAAGTGGCTTATGATCCATCTCTGTGACCTTTTACGCAGTTAATGATTGTATATGAAAGTGAGTTAATATATCACATGTTAACCTCAAGTAGTGGAGTTTAATAGACACTCATAATATCCCAAAAGCTTAACTATAAGAAGTTGTCTCTCTTTATATTGCATGTTTGCTATGGTTACAGGTTCACGATGACAATTATATTAGGAGTTTGGTGTTCTGTAGACCTATGAGAGGTTTTCCGACATTATTAATATTTCTTAATTAACATAATTAATAAGTTAGACAATGGAGACAACAATGGATATATATAGCATTTTTGGTACACAGGAAGTTCCATTATACTTTAAAAGAGGCAAATACTTCACACTGGAAATCATTTATCTGGTATTACCTCACAAAATGCTATGCAAAATTATGCTCAATACAAATGCAAAGATACATGCATTTTTTTTTCTACAGAGGAGGAAGTTCAATAGTTTTTTATAAGAGGCAAAGTTCAGTTGCTATTCAAATTTGAACACTAAATTATATATTTCATGAGCACTACAATTAATTGCCAAAATGTATAAACATCACATTATTTACTCTGCTTCCTCACTTAACCTTAAACATGGCACTTGTACAAAGATTTGGAAAGGTTTTGAATGCACAGAACTAGACACACTATGTGGGTAGTAGAATAAGGAGACAGGTTGACTGGTGGTGACCAGTCACTGTGGTGACCCGTCACGGTGAGCTATATGGGGTCAGTTTCAGAAGGTATAACACCAGTTCACTCTACTGTAGACCTCATAGATCAAGAGTGCAGTAGTTTTAAGGAGACTGGTAAGTTTCTCTTTCTTAGTTTCAGGGAAAGGGATCTTTGTATTGAAGAGATAGGATCAGGAAATAATTTTCCAGTTCAAAAACAAAAATTAAACTATCCCTGACCCACTGTGTTTCTTCACATGGTGTTGTTGTGTCTGCTTATTTGCAGTAGCTGATGTCAAGCATGAAATGAAAACAGCCCCCTCCTTAGTTGCATGAAAGAGGGACAACATTGATCAGATATACTTTGAAAGGTAAAAGAAAAACTATCCATCTTGTAGTTCCTGTTCTAGACACCATCTAAGACATGATCATCCGTAAACAATCCGTTTAAAGACTTCCTTGTTCATGTAGAGAGAGATTCTGTCTACTGAATAGGTAATAAGGAGCTGCAACCATAGAGCAGGTCTGTTCGTTAACATAATGAAATATTTCCAGCTGATGAAAGACCTGCGTGTTTGGAGCATCTGCTAATGAGCAGGTGTATGACGCCTGAGGCTATCACATGACACATTAAAATGCTGTCATTAGTGTGCATGTAATCTGTGTTTTGAACTCATTGGAATGTTATATTTCTATGCATTCTGCTTATCAAAATATTTCTTTTAAGTTTAAGTTATTAAAGGAGCAGATCCAATTCACATCATGGAGGTAAATGTGAAATCCTGAAAGGATTGAATTGGCTCGAGGTCATGGGGGTTGCTTTTGTGGCATTGGAGCAGAGAATTGTTAAGGAGACCATTCTTAGGTGAAGTTGGAGGTGACAAAAAAAAATTTCTAGAAGATAAATGCCTCTTGTCAAGTAATTGTTGTTCTTAAACAGCTTTGTACAACTAATCTAGTCCTCCATGCAAAGTAGTCTGTCTTCTGTCTTTCAAAGGTTGTTTTTATATCAAACAATGGAAGAAATAGGTGAGATAGGATAAAACTGGTAAGTTCTGGAAAAAAGAAAAGGAAAGAAACAATGATGACATCTATGCCCTATGTTTCCTACTCATATCTTCATTGGATGAATATTCATTTGCAGTGGACCAATCTCATTGGTGTATCTTACATATATGTATGTTAATGACTCTGTGTCAAGTTTCTGTTGAACATAAGTACTGGAAATGAAATGATTGGTGGCAGATATTCTTTTGAAAGAAAACAAATGTCTACCCTAGGAGGGGGTAGTGAGTCATATCTATGTGAGTGTCCTAGACTAACTTTCACTTTCTTCAAAGATGTTTAGACAATGAACCAGGATTTTAATAATGATGTTAGAGCCCTTTTCCTTACATTGTTATGTCTTGAATTGTTTTGGTTACCTTTTGTATCAGGAATGTCAAAGGTTAAAAACACAGCACTGCATGGTGTAATTTTTGCATTGTCTACAAGCTGTAGGCACATTTCCAGTTGGGTTGTTTTTTGGCTTTGTGAAATATCTGTGAGTCCTTCGTCTTTTTTGAAATCGTATCATATTAAAGGCTTATTTATCGCTCACAGACAACTTGTCAAATTTACAATCCTAATCCTTGACTACCTGAACGTGACTACAAGGGAACAATTGATTCTGCTGGTATAGTCATTTGCGCACTTAGGTACCTTTGTATGATTATATCTGTACGCTATGATCATCCACAAAATTACCTAGACTACCAGCATCAGAGGGCTTAATATCATTGTACCTCTACCAGTAGTCTCTATGTTATATTAGATATGTCAAAGCGATACAGGAGAGTATATACAAGAGCACCAACCTATATATCAATGTTTTTAACTAGTTAGAAGCCTGGACTTAAGGATGTCCATTCTTTATAGAAGAGCATGGAGAAATTAATCATGTCCAGATGTAAACAGACATTTTTAGTGTTGTGCTGATTTCGCGAACAGGGATGTAGCAAGCTAGACTTTTTAGGAGGGGGGGGGGGGGGGAGAGGAAAGGGTGCTACAATATAAAAAACTTTCTAATGGCCAGGAACAATATTGCATTTTTTTTGGTGGGGGGGGGGCAGATATATCTTTGGGGGCATGCCTTCTGCTCCTGTAGTCAGGCCACTGATTGCTAAGAAGTCACCAGATGGTGGTTTAATTATTAAGAGGGATGTTGCCATAGACATCCATCCCTTCATCCCCCTTAAAAAAAAAAAATTGAACTTTATGCACCTTTTCATTTGTCACTTCTAAAGATTTATAATTTCATTTGAATGTTAACGTTTAAGTTATACATTACAATAACTTGTTTGATAAACATTTCTGATCATTTACAATAGTTGGTTTGAAGATGTTCTGTGCTAGACAATAACAATCAGTAAATCTTTGTGAACATTATTGACATAAATCATGGCTGGCCTCAAGGTTACTGAGGGTACATGTATCTCCTCGCAGATGATGATATTGGTGTCTTGACAGTTTTTCTCTCAATATTTCTGACGTTATAGAAAAAAAGTTCTTTCCACACATTGTAGCAACATGCCTACTGCTCTCATCATATTTCGAAGATTTCTTTCATGTTGAAATGGATGATTTTAAAATTGCTAATAGAAAGCATTACTATCCCATAACCTTCCCTCCTCCCCTGCCCCCCCCCCCCCCCTGGCACACACACAGGCACACTAATAGAACAAAGAAACAAGCAACAATACAGATATATGAAGAAAAAAAAAAAGAAACAACAGTACTTATTGCTCTCATATATCTGTCTTTTATCCAACTTTTTACAAGTCCTTTTACATTTCCTGTTTCTATCCTCTAGCACTTCTGCACAATTTTGTGTGTCTTTATTGACCTAAAATGATTTACAAACAACTTTTGAGTCACGTCTGGCTGGACTATAGCTGATTGCTCTCATCGCTGAATAAAAAACATCATTAAATCTTGATGAGTCACTTGTTCAGACATGAATATTTAAAGCCGAAGCAAAATTCATTTGTTAATCATCCTACACATTGTCACCTGAAAAAGTTTCATCCCTCAAAATTTAATTCCCCAGATTGTAAATTAAATCAAACTAGAATTGTGTGTCTATGTTAATGAGGTAAAATGTAATTAAAGATGATAATGAGAGAGATTCAGTTGAGAAGCATCCCAGCCCTTTGCTGCGGTAGAAATCAGTGGATTGATTATTTGATTCCTTCCAGGTATAAAGTTCAAGCAGAGAATGAAATAACCTTCAAGCACCATTAAAATCCACATTGGAGATGTCTGTCTATTGCAAAATTGCAAATTTGCAAGGGAAATGAGTCAAGTTTTTGGAAGGGATGGATTATTAATATTTAAATGGCAGAAATGGCAGAAAAGAATGAGATGAACCATGAATGGCTTATTTGTTGTTTGATTTTTAATTCAGTTGATATTAATTTGGTGTATTTAGAAAGTTAGTTGACTTTCTGATGTCAGTGTACACACACTGACTATATACAGTCTAGAGAGCTAATTTGAATTGATAACTGTGTTAAAACAGCAACATTAACTTCATTCCACTCATCCCTATTACAAGCATGATTCAGCCATGCTGTGTTGACTAAGGGTTGGTGTATTCTGTGTAATTTAATGAATCAACAGTTTGATCCCTTCCAATGTAAATACTTTGCATAACAGTGTCAATACATTACAGTCAGACCACAAACTTAGTGTTAATCTTTAAACAGGCCTTCAAAACAGTTAGAATTGACATCCTACAGGAAGTGTTCGAACCTCAAATATTTCAATTTGATAATTACCAACTGTAATTTTGGTATTTTAACCAGATAACTACTGTAGAT
This sequence comes from Apostichopus parvimensis, assembly GCA_000934455.1. Taxonomy (NCBI): domain Eukaryota; kingdom Metazoa; phylum Echinodermata; class Holothuroidea; order Aspidochirotida; family Stichopodidae; genus Apostichopus; species Apostichopus parvimensis. The sequence continues at coordinate 17,445 of JXUT01142097.1, forward strand.
TGTTGCTGTTGCTCACTACCAAATATGAAAACATGAAATTTTTGGTCCTTTGTAAATCCCCCCAAAATTCTAGCCTATTATTGAGAAAACATGCTTTTAAGTTAAGTCATAGCTTTGGTTTATTTGTCAATGCTGATGATAAAACTTTGAGATCTGTAAGCTCTGTGTTACTTCATAGTTCATACACACATTTTATTCATTAATTTGTCCTTATAACTCAATGAATTTTCATGAAAGGTTCAATGTTGCGATACTATTCACATCTCCTCACTTGTATCCCCACAACTGCTCTATACTCATAGATACTGGTATCAAAGAGCTTCCGTATATATTTCTTGTGAAGTAGTTGTTAACTATATATTTCTATTCTATTTTTACAACTATATTAGAATATTATGATCCTATGACCTTTTCCTTTTCATTTACAAAACAATCTCTATTATTGACTGTGAAGGATCTTAGTAAAGAGCCTATCCAAAACAATAAGTTCTGCTAATGGAATTTGTATTGGTTTTGCAAAGTAAACCATGCTTAACAGCATAGTGTTTGATATATATTGAAGGTGAGCCTCCGCCATATACTGTGTACTGCATACCCTTGAAATTCTATGTTACTATACAACGTTCACGGATGAGAGCCCTCGGCAGAATAATCAATACACGAGCGTGGAGTAGACAATATCTGTCTGTACAAGGGACTTGTTTGTTTTTTTCCCTCGCAATACATTATATGTTATCGAATGTGCAGTCCTTCGACATGGTTGTTTAATGATAATGTATACAGTAATCTTGCATGATTAAGAAATGCTTATTAATGTGCAGTAGTTCTCTTTCACTAGTATCATTACCAAATGGTACAGTTAAAGCTACTAGTTAAAGCTACTTTTATGTTATCAAATGTGCAGTCTTTGACATGGTTGTGTAATGATAATGTATACAGTATAATCTTGCATGCTTGTTAATGTCAATATCTTATAGAAGTGCACAGTAGTTTTCTATCACTAGTATCATTACCAAATGGTACAGTTAAAGCTACTAGTTAAAGCTACTTTTATGTTATCAAATGTGCAGTCTTTGACATGGTTGTGTAATGATAATGTATACAGTATAATCTTGCATGCTTGTTAATGTCAATATCTTATAGAAGTGCACAGTAGTTTTCTATCACTAGTATCATTACCAAATGGTACTAGTTGGGTCTAAAGAAGCTACTAGCTGTAATAAAAGAAAGAAAGAACGAAACAAAACAAACAAATAAAACAATATAAAATAAAATACAACAAATGGACCTTAAATTGACTACTTTTTGTAGGCGGTAGAGGATATTGTGATTGTTATAACAGATATGAAGAAGAAAAATAAATCTGGATTATTATATACATGTAGTCTCTACTGCATTCATCTCCATACTCATAATATTATCCTGTAACATATTCACGCAATGCTTTCTATTGATGGGAAAGACTAACATAGTTTTTGTTTGTGTGTATAAAACTGCTTTACGTCTGTACAACTTTTGTAATATTATTAGCAATTTGACCATTTGGAAAAGTGATATTTAGTTATACCCTGTCTTCCAAAACTATTAATTTTCTGCTCATTCAGTAGTAACAAATCTTATTCTCATCTCAAAAAAGATTCAGGATAAATACTCCCCTCAGATGGGACATAACAGTATAAAGAGAAACAAACAGTAAAGCTTGGAGTCTAATAATCCTTTTCTTCTGAACCATGGATCATAAGGTCATGTAACTCCCTGTCAGGACAAACACATCTACTGTATATATACACTGTACTGTAGTGTCTGTCCACACAGTTTTAGGTGAAAGACAATGCACATGCAGGATCATTTTACATCTATTTATATGTTGAAGGAATTACAGAGCAATTGATGTTAAAGCATGCTGATTCTCATGCTTGTCAATGTTAGACATTCATCACTTATAAAAAATTGTAAAAACAGAATAACTATGTGAGCACAGTGCTGCTTTCTTTCCTATTTACAAATAAGTCCCAGACTTAACCTTTTTGTTTAATGTTCTATACACTCTTTTTGAAGTCAATGTGACACATAGCTCTCTCTCCCTACTCTACGAAATCAAACACGAAAAAAAACCCTCTGACTAAGCCAGTCACGCAGGGAATAAATTATGAAAATATTCCCGCAGACCAGTGCGTGCTTGCATAGCCCTGCCAACTTTTACTTGCTCATGCAGTTGCTAGCAATACTGTCAGTGGACAGAAACTGTTGGATAATAATGCACAATATGTGGATTGGGACTAATTAGTACTCAACATAAGGCTCCACCAGACAAGTCATTCAACAACAATTTTGTGGATTTTTTACTTGGATTTCTAAATCCTTTCTGTTGGAAAAAGGTAGGTGTTTATTTATAAAAGATATGAGTGCTTTTTTAAAACCAGAATTGTCATTGAAAATAGGCAGCCACGGCAATGAGAGTATGATTAAGAACTGTGATGTTGGATATCTTGTGCTGGAATTGGGAGTGGTTATATTCCATGCATCTGTGTACAGCATGCACTGACTGCTGCAAGATGCGGATGGACCAGCACAGGTGTTCAATCGACAGGGAAAACTATTTTGGTGATGAGTATAAATGTTATCATAGAGTAGAACATGTTTGTTGACAAGATCATGCCAATGGAATGTTTGTATGTGTGTCATTGGTAATGTGGGCCATGTTTTGTCATAATTATTAAAGGCATCTACTTTTAGATGACTACATCCTTGCACCACCATCATCATCACTTTTTCTTGTTGCTCATGTTGGAAAGCAACAAAAACCAGGAATTGACGAAATAAATTAGCAAAAATTAAAGTTCTTTGTAAACCTGGAAATTATAATGCATGAATTTTAGGTAGTACAGGAATTGATAAATATTAATGTACATTCCTAAACGATATTTCTAAATAGTTTGCAGATCTTTCTGAGGGTCTAGTCTAAGTACTTGTTTTCTGAAATAGGATTTGAAACAAAATATGTGATACAATGTGATATTATATAAACATATCATATGAAGTAATAATGAGCTTTTCAAACTGAAAATTCCTTTATTCTTTTGGTAGTATTTAATTGCTATAGTACATATTATGCAATAGGAAGTACTGCTTTATCAGTTGTTAATTGAAAACTGCCAAAATATGAAGACATCCTAAGCCATGTGTTTGAACTTACATGATCAGAAAGTTAATTCAATTACTTGAATTGTGAAAACTTGCTGCAGCTAATCAGAAATTTGATGTTGGCGATACTGTTACCAAATGATTTAGGGATTTTACATGAATCAGAAAGACAATAAAAAGTGTCTTGGGTCTAGTTTCATTGTTCCCTACGGAGACATATGTGGTATGCTATAAATGTATTATTTGAGACAGATGGTATTAAAAGGCTGACAAAATCTATCCAAATTGGAGATAATTGGGGCCGAAATCTTTCATAATGTCTTCTGTACAAGCTATATAGAGGAAACTATACGGAGAAGAGAGCAGTATCTGAAATTTGAATGATAAATCCTTATTTGTGATAAGTTAATAATTATAATGTTAACCATAAGTTCAAAAAGCAGATAATATATTTACAAAAGGGTTTAAAGGTCTTAAGCACTAGTACCATACAATGTGTGACATGGTATACACATGCTTTTACCTTGTACACAGGTCTTCCTTCTGAGTTCCCCCTATTTAAAGTATCCTACTCTAACAACTACCCTGAACAGCCTAGGCAAAATCAAATTAATTGTTTAATATTGTATTAGGGATGGCTGTAATTCTAAACTGCTGAACCATATCTAAACAAAAACAAAAATAAAAACAATATATATATATATTACAAAAATTCATATCTGAATTATTTAAAAGCCACACCTAATCAAACCCATGGATTTAACTGAGTCATATCCATATAACTGTTACATTATCAAGTTACTTTATAAACTTTTGGTAGAGGTGGTCACTGTCAAATGCTGCTATTTAAATACATAAATAAAAAAGAATTTTTTGATATTATGCAAGAAAGCTAGCTAATGAATATTGATTCTGTTTTCAGTATTCTTACTTACTCTGTGAAAGGAAGAGAGCTGATTGATATTTTCAGACGTAGGATGACTCATCTTATTCTTGATCTTGAGTACTTCACTGATGTTTTCTTGATACTTTGATTCTACAGTCATATTACATCGAACTTATGAAATATCTGATAGTAGTGTGTACTAGATCTTGGAAGGAAATATACAGTTACTGGAAACATGTTTGAATATATCGATCACGTTAGCTTGTTTCACAATGTTTGCAATAAACGAAGAAATAAGACATTGCCTCATATGTTTAAGAAAGAAATAATAAAATTATAACATAATTTGTAGAACACTAAATCAAGGTATAGGGCTGTCATGTCAAATGTTTAAAAATGAAAAACAAACAAACAAGACCACAAACAAACAAACATTGCTATACATTAACATTTGTATAACACTATATTTTCTGCATGGTGTAACAGATTACATACAAATGCCTATCCAATTTCTTGAAGATGATTTATGTACATATGGTGAGTCATCAAAACGGATGCAAGCTTACAACCATATACAAGGATGCCCCCCATTCATGTAGCTTTAATACAGCAGATCCATAATTTGATCCGGTATAAATGAACTAGCTGGATGTGGAATGTTGTGTTTGTAGGATTTGTAGGAAGAAAACAAAGGTTAGAAAACTTACAAAACATAGCCTGTGATGATTTTCAAAGAAGTTTAGTTTGCTGTTGATTAGTCTCTCCATAGGACTTAACTGACCACTGTTAAGGTTCATCGGGTAGCAGTCTATTGTTGGTTTCCATCAAATAAAATATCATAACGAGGTGAATATATTTTGAGATGAGTATTTCATGTAAGGTGTATGACTGCTTGAATTTTAGCAATTTTGGGTTTCCAATTAAAAAATTGCCTCTTGGGTTTTGGTCCCTTGTTTACCTCCTGTGACAGTTTTCAAGATTTGATGAATCACTCTAAAACATTACTTGATAAGCATCATTTATATGTTAGCATTTTCTGCACACATTTGGGAATTCAACTCAAAAGTTTATGAACCTGTCAATAATGTTTGTATGGGATTACAGAGATGCCAGATGAATTATTGTCAGACTCCTAACATGTTGTTAGCCTTAGTTATTACTTCATAGCCTTTTAATCAAGCCTGCATGTGAAAGCAGGTTTCATATTATATATCAAAGCTATACTTTCTCCAGCGAAGGTACCATCACTTGCAGGCCTGTAGTAAGTATACTCTGCACAGATGGCTTGATGACTCTGTTTATTACAGTCCAGGCAGGAATGTTTATACTTTATCTAAACATTTCTGTCCCAGCATGGAATTTCTAGTTTACTTGATCATTGCTTTTCAGTTCACCTAAATTTAAAATTTACTGTTGGAACTGATTCAGATGTGAAAGATCGAGTTTGATCTAGCTGGATGTATATGTCTAATACTGGTTGTCTTAATTCATGTAGTCGTGGGAGGGACTTGAGCCTGGTGGGGGTGGATGAGCAAACTGAAAACAAATAACAACCTTCTTTTATCATAATGCACACATGTGTGGGGGTGATCTGCTTGTGATAAAGCCTGGTTATATATGGCTTATAAAATCACACCTTTATTGGTCCTTAGTTTCTTTGTTTAACAGTCATTTTAGAACTTATTAATATATTGCAGGGAATATTTTAGTGCTTGACCTTAGTGTAGTAGTTCTTAAGGCCCTGAAATTTGTCTCTTGTAAAATGCATGGTTCTTTTGTAAGTTAAACCTGCTATACGTCATTGCACATGACAGTGGACATTGGACATGACAGTGTTTCCTAATAGATTCTGTTCAAATGTGTTTCTTTTCTGGGCTCTGAAGTTAACAGATTAACAGCTAATGTATTAAGTGATGTGTAGGTGTTTGAGTGAAAGAATTAATCTACAAGATTTTCGAAGTGTCGTCTTTTAACAATGCTATTTTGAAAAAAAAAGATTGGGTCCATAATTTTTGTTGTGTTATAGGATTTTACAGAGTTCTAAGAAAAACACTATACAGGCTTACTTTAATGTACATGCACACTGCTTTGCTTGGGATGGCTAATTAATAGTGTTTTAATGTAAAATGTGCTGCAGTGCTGTGTACTATTTTGACAATAACCATATACCTGTACAATAGTTTCTTCCACTGAACATTAACCTCATTTTACACTAAAATCTGGGGGAATACACAGACAGGTGCTTGCTTTAACACAGGGACTTACTATGTAGTTCATGGTGTGCTTCAGGGAAGTTGTGTCCCAGTTTTGGCTATAAAATTGTCATAATTACATTGTTGCTGGCATTAGCTATCTATAATCCAAATTTAAAACCGTCAGATTGCCTGAGGAAATGGTCAATTTTGGAACCTGACACCAAACTTTGTCTACAGTTTTGTGTTTAGTTTCTCACTATTCAGTGGCTGGATTCATTGCATGAGGATGATAGACTTTATTGCGGGCTTCACAATTGGCAGGAAATAATAATGGTAATAATAATATTTACCATGTGTATTAACTAGATGGTCAAATTTGAGCATTGTTGCTTTTGCCTCATATCTAGTTTATATATTCATTTTGTTCCTGCTCAAACTAAACAGACCTTGAAATTCAGCCTATTTATTGGCTAAATGCCAGTAGGTTTTTGCCATTAGCCAGTAGAGAAAAAAAAAGTCACTGAAGTTTTTGGGGGCGTAGTGTTGCTTTTAGAATGTACAAATGAGAATTGATAATAGTCAATAGATTTTTTATTCACAGGCATATTTTAGCAATGAGGTGGCTAAAATGGTGAAATTCTAGGCGTGCATTATAGTTAAGAAATGTTTCATTTAGTTAAAAAGGATAAAATAATACTATACAATAGTAGATATTGGTTATATCACTATGAGTTTTTGAATTTGATATTGTTTTCTAAATCAGCTTAAAAGATACACTCATGATTAGAGCCTTGTAACTGTAAGCATAAACTTTATAGTGATGGAGTGCTGGAAGTTTTGACACGAGTCTGTGGACCTTTACAACTGATTATGAAATGTTTCTTGTGATAATGTAACTTGCCATGATAGGTGCATATCAGCAGGAAGCAAGATCATACTAGGTTTAAAGAGTCAGTTATAATCGTTATCCGCCTCTTCTTCACTGACACCCTTCCCTCCTCCCTGCCCCTCTCTCACCCAAATCCTCCACCTTTTCCAACATTGCAGTCTCCATTTCCCTCTAGTAATGTCAGCAAAAATAAAAAGACTGAAAAAATTTCTTCTATCTTACATTATGTGAAACTCATTATTATGCAGCCTTTAGTTGGACTGATTGCTATCATTACTGCAGTGTACAGCTGGGTGTGACAGTCCTTTGAAGCATCCTACACTGCAAATATCCACATCATAGGCATTAAATATGTCATGGGACATAGAACCCTGGCACTTGTGATGGATGGGGTTGTTATTGGCAAGTCCAAAGGTTGGGACTTGCGCCAATAGTGTATAAACAGCATAAAGCTGGTCTGTAAAAATAAAGCCTTATTGACATTTTGGAAGTGAAAGAAATACAACCATCATTGTTCTTGGCCTAACCTTTGTTTACCTATGGTGCCATTATGGAATAAGTGGGCATGGGAATTGGTCAAATAGGAACAAAGTTGAATAATATTACAATGTCTGGGTTTGACCCTTGATATTGCATTGAAATCCAACTTATAAATTACATAATGGTTATTATTCAAAATAATTTTAAATGACAAGATCGAAAGAAGAAACAGAGCCTCATGAAAATCACAAAAAAACCACACCGATGATGCATGTCCATGCATATGTGCCCATGCACACACATGTGCAAAGATTAAGCTCAAGCAAGTTTTACAAACAATGAATGGAAGTTCTTTGGAAAGTTTATTAATATTACATTGATGTATTCTTGTTTGCTTTCAAAAGATGATGAGAATACTCAAAATAAAAAGAAAAGGAAGGGAAATAAAGAAGAGAAGTGAACTACTTGCCATGCAGAAACAACTTGAACATTGGCTTGTTTTATATTCACAGCTATTTCTCCATGTTGTTTAGAATGTCTTTATCTCTGTGATTAATTATTACATGTAATACATGCTCTGCATGCAGTCCTTATCTTTCATCCCTTTTTTTTTTGTGTGTCTGTGAAACTATTCAACCATTCCTGAAGCAAAGAGAGATTTAAGATCCCCTTAGTCCCACTATCATGTAACTTCCAAGCCCTTTGACATTCCACATACCCTTGGGTAAGATGACACAGAGTTATTTCATCAAATGTGTCAGAGGAAATGACAAACTGGAAAACATTCAACAATGGAACTGTTAGCTTGAGCTGACAGGTATATATGTATAGATGTCAGACATAGATAGATGTACCATACATGCTTCTCACATCATGTGGCTTGAGTATATATGCTACAAAATACCAGAGACATGAAGATGGTCTGAAATATTTAAAAAGAAAAGAATTGTCAAAGGTGAAATCAGTCCTTCTATGATAGTTGATCAATTTTAAAAGTCTTTATCATATCATTATGTGCCATCCACATTGGATCTCGATTGCAATGTTCATCATACACTACTATAGCATATTCCTTTTTTTTTCCCTTTTTGTTTTATTCACTTTTCATATTACAATTCCTATTTCTTATCGACAAATAATAATGAAAGAAAAGTGTGGAGAATTTGAAAAAAAAGCAAAGCTTGTGCAAAACAGATCCACCAAAAGAAAAAAGAATAGAAAAAAGGAGAGAAAAGAGGAGAGGGAAAAAGAATGAAAAAGGAGAATAAAAGAAAGCAAGTCACATGTACAGGGTCAGCATAATCTTAAACGAAGATAAGAGTGCTTAAACATATGCACTGTGTTAAAGTTCAACATTGGATTTTACAGCAAGGGCTGACTCAGGAGTTTAAGGAGCAGATGAGGTCATTGAAACAGCCTCCCAAGAAGTAGGGGAGTCTCAGAGTCCTACCTCAGCAAAAATTGAAGAAAAGATGAGGTAATCATTTGTCACTTTAATCCACCAAACTCTGACCAGAAGTAATAATATTGGGAATATACTTTGGTTTGGGAAGTTTAAAACTGGGGCATTTAATTTGTGGGACACAATTTGTTTGTCATTAGTTGAGGCAGATGATTAGCAATGATAATAATTGACATGATAAATGCATCGCCACATTGCTGCCTTGCTTGCAACCAATAATCATGAATTACAATAATAATAGTAATTGCCTTTTTCTGGGACAAATTAGTATGACATGCTTTGCACATCCCACAATTCAGGGTGGTCTTGGTATCTTAATACCTTCTTTTCCTTGAAAGAAAGTCAATATTCGACTGGCAACAAACAGTAATGTGCCCAGAATGTGCACGCATGCAATGCAACGTGTAATGACAATCCAATACATTTATCTTACGACAAAAGTTTAAATTGTATCAACATTTGTTTTGTATGGCATTATATTGCAGTGTATGGTATCGCATGTGGTGCAAATAGTTTCATGTATTATAAATGACATACACAAAAGAATAGAAAAAGAAAAGAAAGCAAGAAGGAAGGAAAGAAAAGAGAGGGGCCATCATAACCCTTTAGGCATACATCTGTTTCTGTTCCGTGGAGGAATGAAATTTAGCTTGTTTCGAAATCACCAGAAACTAATTATGTTCCCCAGTTTCATTGATTGGGTACTGAAAGATATTAAGTAAATGGTAGCCTTAAGAAATGTAAAGTCACATGGTAAGGTTCTCAGTTTGACAAGTCTTTGACCAAATGATGGAGTGATGTAAGCTTGCAGTTCCACAGCAACGGTTTCCTGACTGAATATTGTCTTTTGATATGACTAAGAGCGATTGCTACTTAGTCTCATGGTTTACAGCTGTTGCTGCTTGGGTGGAGACAGATTTTGTTTATTGCTTATGCTTTCGATGGATGCAACGGCAAATGTTTAAGGATATTTTTTTACTTGGTTGTTACTCGGACAACCAGGTCTAATTGGACAACCAGGTCTATTTACTTTTGGTTGTCGGAACAGCAAATTTTGGTGGTCTGAATTTGATGTAAGCAACTAGTCTTCTGTCTGACAACAACCAAATCTGATGTTGGTTTTCCGAACAGAAATTCTTAGTCTTGTCAGACGACCAGACTACAATTACAGATTTGCCTGGGACTTATTAGACCAATCCATATCATGATGCAATGCAATACATGCCATTACACTGGAAATCATACTTACTCAAACCAAATTGGTTGAAAGTCAACCAATAAATACAGGGATTTATCTCTGTTAAAATTTGAAGTTGATCACTGAGTTGATAATGTGGTAATTGGGGTTGCAGTGCAAGAATGTAATCAGTTAATTGATATAGGCTAGGTAGATTGGAGTGCGTGCCTACATGGAGATGTTGGCGATGGAGATGGTCCTCTATTGATTGTGCTGATTGGATAATATTCAGCATGTGTGTTTGAGTGTAATTACATGTAAGGAGATCTGTGTATTGTGTTGCCTGTTGCTCATTTTGGACCATTACTCAGCCCTAAAACCAAAGGTTGCAGAGTTGGTCTCTTGCTCTTATACTATCAATAAGTATATGCTTAGACCAAAGCCTTGGTTCACATCTGAAAATGCACTTAAAGGGGGGGGGGAGGGAGGGGGAACTGGTACCGCAAGGGTGATAAGCTTGGTAGTGTGAATGATCACATTCTCAGGATCAGACCCTCAATTGGGATCTCTTTCTTGGGATGATCCTGACCCTGTAAGGGCAATGAAGATGGTAGTAGGAACACTCCGGAGATCATGCGACCCAAGATCTTCCGAGACATACCCTTGTCATACGCGCATATATACTCGAACCAGTGCGAGTCTAAAGGCAGGCTCACAGTACAATAGCACTATAACCAGCTGTTTATTTGTAAGCAATCATCATGACCTTTGCACGATTGCATAATGCTCTTTCATGTCATATTAATCCACCACCCTTGTAGAAGCATCCGTGGTTAGCTTCATCACCTCCCGAGAGAAAACAAGATTCTGATTCCCCTGTTACTCTCAAATGTGCACAAGGCCTAATCTTTCTACTGCTTGTAGAATAATGATTTAAATGTACCTCTTTCTTATACTTCATGCCTCCCTCCTTTATACCCCTCCTTCACACCCCCTCCCCTTCACCCTATTTCAAACAAAGGATTTGCCGTTAGTTTCATGGTAACGGTTTGGATTCTGAATGCTCCTAGTTTTACAGTCATCAATCTATCATTCTTTGTCATAACAATGAATGATTACTGCTCCACACAGTCTATTTGTTGTTCTAAGGTTCCAAGTCAGAAGCCTGCTCTTTGTTTGAAGTTCATGTTTGGCTGCTGATAAAGCCCCTTGCAGATTTGAATGTGATATTGAATGCTTCTGTGAAGATCACCTTTCATAGATTTGTGAGTATTGAATGATATGCTATCTATATATTGCTTTTCAGCTTCACCATAAATTGATACCATCTGTGTTTACCTAAATGTCCTGGTCATAGCACAAGTGATACAGGGTTAGCAGTGATGTTTACCAATGACTCATGTATTTAAGGGACACTGTCTTCTATATGTTGCTATAAGCCTATTGGTTTATTGACTCTTTTTCAAACTGACACATCCAGATAAGCCCAGAACATCCATGGTATTTAAAGGAAGACTTATCCTCTCCGAATATTTCCTTTCTTTACTATCACACTTCAGTAGCTCTGTCATTCAACGAGACATACTGTTTGTTAGATGCATATATGTGCATGTGTGTATGTGTAGGAGTTATGAATTGTTAAATACTGTTAATAATTTTGCTAGGAAGGTAAACTAATCATTAATTTTAGCTCTATGTAAAGATAAGGAATGAGATTTCAGTATCATATAGTCTATTTACAGCTTTGCCAGATAGTAATTGCAGGCAAATAAGGAAATACATTTTTAAGTACATAGGAGGTAAATATCAGAGCTCATAGACTCCTAAACCAGGTAAGCTTTGTGGATTCTGTCATAAAGGAATAATTAACTGGCTCTCATGGAATGCTGTGGTTTCTATGTAATAAAAAATACTGCTATATACATATTTGCACTTGTATAGCACTTTCCCCACTTTGCATAGCGTTTCGTGATGCGATTCCGGATAAGTTATTACATGTACATGTGCCATATAGTGGCTAAACATTTCAAGTAGTCCATTTAAGGTAGCATACAGTGGAGGATATTCCAATGTTGATTGGTTGCTGGAAATTTTCTGCAGCTTTAGATCAGAAGTGCAAACCACATCCTCATAGTATTTTGTGCATGACAAAAATACAAGTTTTTCAAATTTGGTGGTATTTCGTGAATGCATCTGACAACAGCAGAGTGAGTGATGTCATCACTGAAATTAAGTTGAAAATGATGTTGTTTTGTCTTCGTATAATATTAAATCAACTCTTTCGCAGAGACAAATATTATGTAGCCTACAAATTTGATTACAATCCTTGTACAGTCATCAATTATAGCACATTGTTATAATTATAATATCTTAATGATCTTGGCAATTATGTTTATAGCTCAGTGTACACAAACAAGAGTGCACTCAAGTTGATTACCATATTTCCAATCCTATATAGAATCCAATGACATCAAGAGAAGTTCACGGTCACTTGGACAGTATAATAAAGAACTTTACTTTACAAATTACTGCAGGCATCTACAGAGATGTGGCAAATACCATTGGCAATACCTAACTGAGACGAGACATAACTAACAGTATGATGGAATTTTTCATCCATACTTTATTGCCTTCAAGGATACTAATCTCAAAGAAGCATTCACCCATTTCTCATAAAATAATAATGAAAAAAAATAATAAGTACAAAGTAATAAAAAAAAAACAATCCTCCCTCTGTATGAACAGAGAATAATTTTGTCTAAGTATACGGTCTAACCAAGTGTGATATCAAGGATCTGTATGGATACTTTTCAAAAGCCACGGTTGCTTAACCATGCTTTTCTGTTTATCCACGATGCATTTTCTTATCTAAATGTCCGTGAAGTTTCCAAGGGAAATATCAATCAAGGATGTCGTGGAAGCCAAAACAAGAATATTGTTAAAGAGACGTTAACGGTTTCATAGTCGGTATTCTGCTGCAGACATTTTTTTTTTCTGAAAATGATAATGTCATAGAAGCGATGTCCATGACATTTTAAATTCAAGTCTGTCTTCACTTTGTATATGGACTACAAATTGTCTAAAATGCATCTTGAAAGAGAAGAAGCTGAAAATTCTGATGTCTCTGGCAGATCATGGGTTGATTGTTTTGACGTGAAATTTTGTAAAATGCAGGTTGTCAATGTTTGTCAGAGAGTCAGACTTGCCTCTGATATCAGTCTGTAAAGTTAAAGTAGTTTGTGTAGTTGTGTAAAGGAAGAGAACACACCAAACAGTGATTGTGGTGACTTTGGTAAATGCTGCGGTTAGAAAACCACACTGTGATCACCATGTCTAATAATGAATGGTTTATGGTTTAAAAACACAGTATGTTGATAAGTTGTAGTTGCATGATTGCTTGCGATGCAACCATGAAGGCCATACATCATCTGTCACTATGGGGTTTCATGGTGGTATGGTTTGGCAGAGATGATGGAGATGAAAAACATTAATTGGACGAAATTTGACCAATCCAATAACAAAGAATGTAAGGACACCGTTGTTTCGGTTTGCATTTTTCAGCCCCTCGAAATCTGGGACCGGGCCAAAATTTGTGGGAAAAGTGCATCATCATGATTATGTGATTATTCAGTGTATAGTACCAAAGACATAATTTGTAGAGTGAGAGATCGGTTATGTGATGTTTATAATGGAATCCGTAATGGGGCTTTAATGAAACATTGTCGGAAGAATAGATGTTAATATTGTTAAAAGCTCTCCCATAAATATCGTCTGTACGGCATCAATGTTGAGGTCTAGTATCAGATTTTGATAAAATTCAATTTACCGACGATATCAGGGATGATTATGAGCTCCACAGTAATATAGTAGTTGTACTTCTCATGGTACTGAGAATATTACACTTTTCTGCTGTTTACACTCACACCCTAGAAAGAGCACTCACCATCGCTTGCTCTCAGTAATAGACATGATCTGCAAGCTGGACATTAGTTGGAGAAGAGATCGAAGGCCTCCCTATCCACCAGTGAGCTAACCTCATTTGGTATCCTCTTGAGAATTCTTGCTTCCTAATATTCTGTTTAAAGGGCCTCCATCTCTCTGACAACAGCTTAAAGGTGTGCATTGAAATTACATCAAGGTTCCTGGATATGATAAGAAATGTAAACATTTCAAAACCAAGACTGTGGATTAAAACCATTTGACTATGCATGTAGGCTCTTGTAATTAGAAGGGTGCTGCCACTCTGTTGTAAAATTTATGACAGCAATGACACGCAAATGGCGGCACACAAATCATAGATATCTAGATGAATAACAGATGCAGGAATCAACTTTGTTATGATTGATGAGACAGAAGAAAAATGCCTCTTAGAGAGGTAGCTTTGTGTGACACAGTTATATCTGTGTTCTATATAAGCAATTGTACCAATAAACTTGTGGATGTATGGCACTAACTGTATTTCCCCAAATTCTACATGCTCCCACAGATTTGTGTATACTTCACTATTTTCATGTTCAAAATTACTGGGATACTTCTACACAGCATGGAATTATATATAGTTGTAAGCCCAGAATGGTAGCTTTCAAGAAGAGGATGTGGGTGTTAATGTTGAAATTGGTCAGTGGGGATGCAGCATTGTCAATAACTTTTGTAGGCTGGAATGATTAAAGTGCATATATGTCGATTGTTGCGTGGAGACAGGTAAGTGATATTTTTCCGTTCAGAACACAGAGCAGTCCAACTATGGAGTTAACATTGTTACCAAGTTTGTCTACACCAGTTGTTTACTCTATAGTACTTAACTCTGTGTGTGACCCAATGGAATCCTCATATCAGCCAACCTTAACCTAGTCCACTGTGTTCCTCCAAAGTGATTTACCAATTACAGAGATTGCTACCTTGATGAAACCCCGATTTCTGGAATGCATGTCTTTGCTTCAGACATCATTAAATATCCTGAAGTGACCTGGAAGGAGGTCAGTCTTGACACATTGCTAAATTGTTACCAAGTCATGTCACTGGAGATTTGATTAATAAGTAGATCTATGGCAAAGTTTGTGCAACAGTGAAGTGCATTCCTTATGAATTCCCTGACCAGTGTGTTTTGGGTTTCCTCTTAGTCCAGATTTAATGTTTCATAATTTTCTTCCTTATACCTTTGTTATTTTGTCTCACCATATTCTAGTCATTGCTTCTGATCTTTCTATGATCAAAAGCAAATTCCCAAATATTCATTCCAGTGCTCCTATGAAGCATGATCATAAAATGCATGCAGAAACTAAGAATCAAAGATTTATCTTTTAATAAATATATAAATATTCCAATTTGCTGTAGGATGTATAAAACCTTACTCTGTTGTCAACTTTCCCATATATAGTTGAAAACATTGAAATGGTACAGCAGCAAATTGAAGGGAGTGTGATAGCTTGAAAGTGAATTACTACAGTATGTACTGAAATTCTTTGACAGCAGGAATAGGTCATAAGGTGAATAATTTGATTTGATGGTTTATTGTAGCCTAGAGAATTATCCCAGTGTGGGAGAGGTGTCAGGTGTAGCCAGGGCAAAGCTGAGTGAACCAAAATTTAAGTAGCTCTGCAATGTTTGATAAAAATAGGCTTGAAATTGTAGTATGTTACTAGTGGTACTACCGTTTATTGATCTGAAGTTTGTTTGTGCAGGTGTGGGGCAGGGGTAGGATACATATGTATGTTTGTGACTGTCTGACTGTCTGTGACCCAAGTCTGCCTTGCCTTGGAAATAATCAAGTACTGTACCGTTTGCCATTACCTTATGTTGAGTGCTGGTTTATCGCACCGCATTTTTGGTGGGATTAAATTACATCATTTGTTCCATCATTCTCTGTCAACATATCCAAGGGATCTGATAATGTAGCCATAGAGCTGTAAATCCCCCAAAAATATAGTGAAAGAATTGCAACAAGATCTGAATATTTGAGAGTGAGATACGCTGGGTCATCTGATGTGTTTAAAGTGTGATCTGATGATGTTAAGCAGAGTGATCTGTCAACTTTTGTCAGATGTATACCCCTCTGTCTGATCATGCAGATCTAGTGAAAGTGTCACGTAGCAATGAAATGTGTTGAGTATAAATAATTAATAAATTCTGAACTTATATGGTTGCCTGTTTTATGAACAGCAGAACAGCACAGCATTGTCCTGTTTCTGCAGATCAATGAGTCAACATTTTCAAATGCTAGATGCATATTTATAACCTTGTTTGCATGATTGGACATGGTGAACACATAATGCAACCAAGGATAAGTGGTCTGCTGCATGCCTACAAGAACTGTAACGGTACACCTAGTTCTGCAGTATTTTGGCTATGTAAATGTCACAGTGTTTGATCCTAGAATGGGGCATTGTATGCCATGGTATCGACAAAATTTCCGAGACCCCATTTTTCAGAGGAAATAGAAATCTATGTAAAGTTGTGCTGATATATATAGGGAGCAAGTGATAGCTTGTTTTATGTAATTACAATTGCAGTGTAGAGCCAATAAGCTGCGGGAGGCTAAATAATTATTGGAATGGTTTATCAAGGATTCTGGTGATCTGTG
>JXUT01142102.1:0-11682 GCA_000934455.1 Apostichopus parvimensis
TCATCCTTCTTCTTGATGGCGTACGAGTTGGACGAGCCCTGAGGATAAGAGGAAGCAAACTCCAACATTAGATGCGTGGCAGTTGGTTAAAACATCAAGGGCTGTTGCTATGCGACTATCTAGCACCACTTAGTCACGACGCACCAGACCCCCCCCTCGACCCACCCCAAGAAGCGATGCTCTTAACAGCTAGCTTGGACTATGGCATGTAAATTAGAAAGAATCATTAGCTGATCCGTCGACCAGCTCAAAAAACCTGTTCATAAATCTTTTGACGTCTGGAAGAAAGAATAAAAAAATGTAACCCACCCAAAATTTCACCCGAACCAACTTATTTTTGTCAAATCCCATAGTTTGTGAACCGTAGGGTAAGTCTTAGCTGTAACCTTCGATAAAAGATGAAATCACTTGCACTCTTCAACAAGCAATGGATCAACCGTGGAAGACGAAAAAAATGTACTTTGTGGGTTTTGTTGTACCCTGGCACGAATTCCGACTAAACTTTGCAATATTCAAACATGGCTGGCTACCCCTCAAATAGGAGATGTATCTGGTGAGACTGACAACCACTCCTACTTCTCCTATTAACCATGTTACCAACCACTTAGTCCAATACAGACAAATTTTATATTCTGCTAAATTCAACAGAATGTGTCTCTTTTTAATTTTCAAAATATTTAAAGGATCTTCTAGTGGTTGAAGCTGATTGTTAAACTAAATTGTTTGTATCTTTAGGCAAAAACCAGATCCTCATTACATTTTGTATCACAAAGATCATACAATTATTCTTAAATTTGGTGATATTTCACGAATGCATCTCTGGTAACAGCAGAATGATGTCATCAGTGCAAGTTTGTTGTATATGTCTTTGCTTTTCTTTATATTGCAATCATTTTGTCCAGAGAGAGAAAAGAAAGGAGTAGCATTTTGATGAAATTTCAACTGCAAAGAACATTGACATCTAAGCAAACATTCCAAACGTGCCAGGTTTCAAGGGTGGGTGAATCAATAAGAAGTTATTAATAGCCAAAGTAAAGCATTACAGAAGCATCTGGTGTGATGACATCATAGACCCCCCCCTGCTGCGATGAATTTCCTTGAGTAAGTTTTTTTTGTTGATCCATTCAAGGTAGGTTGTAATCAATCATTTCATATCTCCAGTTACAAGATATTGAGAGGGTTGAGGGTTTTCACGTATGTTTACTTCGGTATCTTTTTAACATGCAAACTATTCTTAAATATTCTTGGTCTGATTTTGGAAGACTAAAAAGTAACAGATACCTTTCAGTTACCTAAAGGTACCTTTCCTCTTATTTGACAGTGAATTCAACAAAATGTGACAAATTCAATCCAAAATGCATTGTTAAGACAATGAAACACATCTATTTAGTGGGCTTGACTACCTTTGCCCCAAAACAGGCAGTAAGATTATGAATACTACAAAACTTGAAAATGCTATTAAGCAATCGACTTATATAGATTTCTGGAAGCAAATATTTGAACTGAGAGAATGTGACTGCACACCTAGATGCAACATAAAGTATGACCAAAAGCCTTTTTATTGAGGTGTTGGAGAGAGGGGAAGGAGCGAGTGAAGGGGTGAGGGAGTGGAATGGGAATGGGAAGGGTGTATATTATAAGCTGAGGTGAACAATAGAATTATCTCATCCACCTTTCAGCTTTGCTTCCAGCATGTCACAGACATTATGTGTTTGCTGGACTATCAAGTTTCTTGATAGATTTCCCTACTAACTTGTTTTTGCATCTTTGTTTTTAGAAAGTCGTAACATTTCGTGTTTCATAAAGTAACGGATAAATGTCGTCCAGACCAACCTTTGCTGCGTTGATCAGTTCGTCTGCCAGACATTCTGCGATGCTCTTGATGTTCCTGAAGGAGGCTTCCCGGGCACCGGTACAGAGCAGCCAGATGGCTTGATTGACGCGTCTGAGAGGGGAGACGTCAACCGCCTGTCTACGTACGGTACCGGCCCTACCGATACGGGTAGAGTCTTCACGAGGGCCGCTGTTGATGATGGCATTGACCAGTACTTGCAGTGGGTTCTAAAAAATGCAGAAAGTTAAACTTGCTAAAGGTCATTTGATTGACTGAGTTTTTGATTGATTAATTAATTGATTGATTACATCTTTTTTGTATCCGAATGGTAAATACATGCTTGCAACAAAAATTATAAATAGTGTACATCAGAAAGTACAAACCATATACAAAAGAAAAGCAAAACACTCAAATGGAAATGACGGTCAAAAAACGGAAAAGATAAGTAAGAACTTGGAAGGAGAGTCTGTGACAGTTATTAGGATAAGAGCTTCCCACGTTTTGACTCACCCTTGGCCAAAGCAAATCGGCCATTGTGATCTCCAACTTTTCATCAGATATTTGTAATCACTACAGAGGTCTAATTTCAAATGTTAACGAGCCAAAGAATGACATGCAAACACATTTACACAGTTTACATTACCAATGATGCAGGTAACTTAGCTCAAACGACTACTCCACTACCAAGGGTTGAAATAAGCGGGCGCCCAGGCGCTATTCGCGCCCGCAAGCACTAAAATAGCGCCCCTGGACATGAAAATACAATACGCACGGGCGCTTCTTTGTCGGCAAATAAGCGCCCGCATACTCCTGTAAATATCAGCCTTATCATGCGCTGCACAGAAGCCTGAAACTACATTGCATGCTAGTGCTATATAGTAACTGCTAGCGATTTGATAAATCACTGATCGATCGAGTGCATGCACAATAGAACTGGTGCACATGGTTTATATATCGCACAACACCTGTACTGATACGTACGTACATGCCGTACTTGAATTTTGTTTCTCCTTTTTAGCTCCTGGTAGTGAGAAAATAGCTCCTGGTCCTACTGAAATTGCCGCGAACCAGGAGCCACTTTTTTAGAAAGTGGCTCCTGGTCCACAAATCCTTATTTCAACCCTTGTCCACTATACTAGTTTTATAAGTTGACAAGAAATTTGGGTTGGATGATTTCAACAACAACAAAGTTAACTGCGTAAAGAATCGCCAACCGTGAGTAGGAACAAAATTTAAAACCCAGACACTTTATATTCCAAGCCCAATCCACAAGGCCCATATCAGAAATATAGCGAGAGTTAATGAAAGTAACAAATATTGTCTCTGTAAGTCCTCCGTAAGCTTACAATAACTTATTGTCAGCAGACAATTGAGTCTAGCTGATGGCAAATTTTGATGCCCCCCTTGATTCTATACATTCTTGGATTCTACCCTAGCCCACTAAATTCCTTTCTTGTTCTACAAATTAAAGCCATGAAACATATAGTTTTCCTTACACTTTCAGTATTGAATGAAAGAAGAATAAAAGAGTTTTGTCATGAACAACAATGCATAGCACTGAGCGTACACTGTCAAACAAAGACCATGAAAAGCTCAGCCTTCCTTCCAACGATCCATTACATGCCGGAATGGCACACTGTTCAAAGTTGTGCACTGAGGTGGGGGGGGGCTGCAGTGTCACCAAAGAACAGAGGTAAACTTCATGATCAACTCAATGTGACAGTCTTCAAGGAATAACTGAGGCTTTCAAGATGTATTTTATATTCCATGAAAAGGAAGGCATGTTTCACTTAAAAATTGCAAGATCTCTCTATGTTTCTTACATAACCAAACTTCCATGCTTTGTGAGTACACCTTGAAAATTACACAAAACCAATGTCAGAAGCATCAACAACTTGTTGACTTCTATTCAGCCCTCTCCCTACCTGTCCTCTCCCTACCTGTCCTCTCCCTACCTGTCCGCTCCCTACCTACCCCCTTCCCCACCCCCTCCCGTATATCACAGCCCTCACCTCTTTACAACATCACAATGTGGACCTACCTCCCCTGTCAGCAGATGTATGATTTCAAATGCATGTTGGACAATGCGCATGGTCATCAGTTTCTTGCCATTGTTTCGTCCGTGCATCATCATCGAGTTCGCCAATCGTTCTACAGCTGGGCACTGGGCTTTGCGGAAACGCTTGACCTGGTAGCGGCCCGAGCTGTGGGGCAGGTATTTCGCATACTTCTCTTTCACAGCAATGTAATCCTGCGACAAAGAAGGACAAAAGATATGAAAGGAAAGGGACGTAAATCTAACACTGACTCCAATCTCTGAGTACTGTGGTACTACTTCACACACAAGGGCTACAAAAGTCCATCAGCAAGAGGCATCCATAAATTTACAGACTTTGACAAATTCTTCCGTTCATTTACCATCAATTGGATGTCTATGAACTCTCTAATCACAAACAATCCTGCACCCCACAAAAACGATGAAGTAATCGGTAATCGGCCCGATTGTCACATGAACTAATCGGTAGTAACCGATTATCATATAATCGGTCGACACTATCCTTTTTCACAATTTGCTAAGGGCCATGCTTCCCTGCCCATCACCTCCCTTTTACCGTGGACCCTCCTATCTCCATTTTTTTTTCAACCTTTCGATGTTTGCTGCAATACCCTCTAAAATAATTTAATTTCGGCAGACATGCTGATATGCCTCGAATCCACAGGTAACCTCCCAGTCCAGGGGGCGAGAGTGTGTATCAGCATCAGACCACCTTCTTAAATACTGAGGAAGGTGGCAGTACCCCCATCACTACACTGCAGCTAAGGTGAACCATTGTAATATCAGAACCAAATCTCACTTCACGAACCAGCCAGTTTGCCAATCAACAGAAGAAAATGTTGACAGGTCTTGAATATGTCTAGTTCATGGTGGGGTTTTGAATTAGGAACCTGATAGTTGTGGGGGTGAAGGGGGGGGGGACTATAACAGCTTCACCTTGTAAACAAAAGCCTGGACAATAATTGTTTTAAGCTTCCATCTTTTGCAAATTCTTGGAAAAGCAGTAGACTATGGGGTCGTTAAAAGAGCTACTCTTATAACATAAGACTGCCTGCCTGTCAATGGTAGGTTTTTGTCATATTAAAGACTATGTTTAAAAGTCAGTGAACACTCACAGTTAAACTGATGTCGCTAACTTGAACTTCATCGCAGCTCCACTTGCCAAATAACTTCACTTCATCATACTCAACAGTCACAGCAGGTAGTGGCTCCGCAGCTGGAGCTGGGGCCTCGTCCCAGTTTTCACCCATGGTAGCTAATGAGGATACCTGTAGAATTTAATTATTAAATTATTAAACAATTAAGAATTAAATAATAACTTTCCAAATAACTACCTTCCTCTTTCTTTTTTTTTCTTTTTTTAAAAGACAATTGCTAAACAATAACATTTTAGAAAGAGTTTAAACTTGCTTTCTTGACTTCAGTGTCTCAAGTTTATGTGAAAACACTGGTTCCTTTAATGCAAAAGTACAAAATCTTTTAGAACTTACTGTTAAAAAAGTTTATCACTTTTTATTGTAGTGCGCGTGCGTGCTCACTTTGTAGGTACCTACATTACAATATAACTTTAGTCCCTGGAGTCCCATGCAGTTCTAGTGTTGCATTTACATTTACTGAACTATCTTGCATAACTTAGTCAGTCCATGTGCAATAATACACCTATGTGTCAGCAAGTTAGGATTACATGTAGCATGGTGGTAAACAGTAAGCCTGCATTATTCCACAACTATTTGTATGTGTGTTATACATATTTCTAGTTGGCCGTGTTTCAATGTCGAAGTGCAAACATTTTGTTGAACACAGATGATATCTACACAGCCACAATAAAGCTATTAAATTTGACACAGTCAAAGTAGGAAATGACTTATTTCACTCCCTTACCAGCATAAAACAGTAACATTTATTATTTGCAAAATGTTTGGAATATGTTTCCTTGCTTCAAGCATTTTGACATTTTAGGGGGATCTGACTGCACCGTTTATGAAATAGTACAGGCTAGTTAAAAGATAGAACTAAATCACAGAACAACAACATAGGATATATATCAATAGACTATAGCAAATCAACTATAGCCAAGAAAGGCAAAGAACGGTACCAAAAGATCGTCCTTACTTAGGACTAAGTGGAATTTAATAAGTCGCCATAGCCTAGTACGGTAGTAGGGACTGGGGATGTTTTTGGCGAGTAGTAACCTGACCTTTTGTAACTTATTAATTGGCATAGGCCCTAGTGCTAACCTTAAGTGTTAAGTTAGACTCACAGTAGTAATAAGCTAGTTCAGAGTTACACCATGGAGAATTATTGCACAATAGGTTAAAATCAACTTTCATTCCTCATTTGAGCAGTCCTACACTCCTTGACTTACGATACTGAAAATATTATGTGGTGGTATAACATTGCAGTGAATGGTTATCAATTGACCTGACAAAAAGACAGGAACAAGGCATGATGCCATTAAGCTTCGTTCTAAAAATGTCCAAGCCTAGACAAGGCTAGGCCTAATCTAAATTTCTGTTAGGCTGGGGAACCAAATTTAAGCTGGAGCTATCACATAATGAATACGTATGGGCCTTATGTTTAACTTAAATATGTAGGGGTACGCTGGGCCATACACTCACCTCAGTAACTTAGTATACTATTACTAAGCCAATTCTACTAAGTGTAGTACAATACGTGCATGGGTAGCCCTACGCTAAAGTTACGCATGCGGGAATTACTGTTTAGGCTAGGTATCGCGCATTCCTTTTGTACGTTAGTCAGTACTTGAGGAATAGCATTGAGGAATGGCGATCCGAGTGTCAATGATATTGTTGGCTGCTCAACCATATGGACATTTTTTGGGGGGTAATATGAATATTAAATACTTTAAACGTTTAAAATAGAGACATAATGGTAATAAAGTAGACGTATTCATGTTAATAGTTTGCGTTTTATTTCACAAAACCACAGCGGGTTCCCCTACCTAAGACAACACGATAGGAAAAAGAACGTGTGAAAATGATGATGGCGCTATTGCCAAATTCGTAACCAGAGGCATGTAATAGCATAGGTTCTGCGTACATAACATCTTAAAGTGCATTTGAGTAGGCAGGCAGCTACAGTAAGACAAACTCTCATAGTATGGAACGCGAAAAGGGCAACCATATTTCGTTGTCTAAACTGAGTTCGTTGCTGTCTAAACTAAAGTTGTTGCTGCTGTTTTATCATGTTGTTGTTCAATCTTACGTTGTTGTCTAAACTTTCGTTGCTGCCTAAACTTACGTTGTTGTCTAAACTTACGTTGCTGCCTAAACTTACGTTGTTGCCTAAACTTAAGTTGCTGCCTAAACTTACGTTGTAGCCTAAACTTACGTTGTCTAAACTTACGTTGTTGTCGAAACTTACGTCGCTGCCAAAACTTACGTTGTTGTCTAAACTTACGTTGCTGCCTTAACTTACGTTGAAGCCTAAACTTCCGTTGTTGTCTAAACTTTCGTTGCTGCCTATAAACTTCCGTTTTTGTCTAAACCTACGTTGCCGTCTAAAGTTGGTTCCGTTGTCTAAAACTAACGTTATTGCCCAATCACGTGATATAAAAAAATATGGGCTTTTCTCGCTTAATTCAACTTGCGCTGTATATACGTACACGTCGTTAATTTACTGACCATATTACGAAATAGTCAGTAAGATTGACACGTATCCCAACCCAAATACAAGCCGGTCAACGCTCTCCACCATGCTACATACATGAGCTGACCCCGCCCACTGTCTTTTGGGTCCTGGCTGTGTTAACAAACGGTTCATGTTCAGAATGTTACTCATCCCCACCAAAAAACAATTGAGTTCTACTGTTCAATATAACGCATCCGCATGCACAAGTATGGTAAATATCCATGTTTCCTAATTTGAGATATCCTGTTTACAAGGTTATCAATATTTGACCTTTAGTGACCTCAAAAGACCTTTGACCTCCACTATAAAGAACAGAGTTCTATTGCTCAATATAAAACACCCACCTGATAAGTAACCATGCTTCCTATATCGAGATAAAGTGTTTACAAGGTTTTCAGTGTTTGACCTCTGTTGACCTCAGATAACATTTGACCTCCACCAAATATAGAAGAGCTCTTCTTCTCAGCGTAACACATCTACATACCAAGTATGAAACATATCCATGATTCGTATCTTGAGATATATGACGTCTGGTGACCTCAGTTGACCTTTGACCTACAATAGGGTTCTTCTTCTCAGACACACACTCACACACCCACTCGCGCATACACTCACACACACGCGCCATCATGACTGCATTGCTTATGATTATCATCGAAACCAAAAATTAGATGAAAAGTTTCATCCGAACTAATGTATGGCACCTACAAAGCGAAATTCGTCTGAGGAAAACCACTGTATTATTTGGTACTCGAATGTCTAATTAAGCAATTTAGAAATAACCACAGAAGACAAGAAATGGAGAGTCTTAGCAATAGATGTTTATTTAGTACAAATTTAGTATAATACCACCAGGCACGTAGCCAGGAATTTGCCAAGGGAGGGGCGAAAATGTAGGCAAACTATGAGAGCCGTAGAGACGGCATTGCAAACCATCTAAGCGTAGCGCCACCATATTGGCGCGAAGCGTACCAAAAAAAAATTTGGCTGAAAATGCCTCCCAGATCGCTGGAAATGGCACTTCCCAGGCCTTGTAAGTTGCATCTTAGCATTTTCTCTTTTGAAATTACTATCGATATCATAAAAGCATTAAAAAAAAAAAGGAGAAAAATATGCTCAAGGGGGGGGCGGCTGCTCCCTTCGCCCCCCCCCCCTGGCTACGCGCCTGAATACCACTCTGGCAACATGCTCAGATACATTTGGATACAAGATGACCCGTACATTAGTGGTCAAGGAGCTACTATAAACAATGGACTCCTTGTTTTAAGTTCATGCAACTACTTGTTGGACCTCTCACTCTTGACACATTACTTCTGGACTACTACATTCGATTGCTAGGGGTGACGTTTGCTTTTAACCCTCACATTACAGCCACCGGACCGAAAACTGTCCAGCCGGACAGAAATGTTAGTCTCCCAGGCTGATTTTACTAGTAAAACCAGACCCACGGACCAACTAACAAAGCGGACTAGTTTTACTGTTACACACTCCAACCTCCACAGCTTTTCTGTATACCCTCACTTTTTACGACACTGGGTTTGTAATTCGCTTCGTAATTCGCTTCATCCATCAGTTAATTTTGTGTTATTAAACTAGGTGCAGTATGATATCATCCCAAGGCTATATTTGATGTGTTCTATTAGCATTCAAGACCAGCCTACTGTATTGATTGAACCATGGAGGTAAAAACAGATTGAACATATCGGCAGAGACGAACTCAGAGACGTGATTTAGCCACAAAACGACTAGTCAACTGAACTTCGTAGCGTTAAAAGAAGTACAAAACGACTCCAGAAGAGATTAAATAGTCAAACACAAAACTGTGTAGTTTACGTCAAAAACAATAAAAGTGTTTATTTAATCAATGCTTCTTATCGGGAGGTTTTCAGTGTTGGAAACACGCAGATCGAAAAAACATGACGAAATATCAACATGATATTTCGCAATCGTACAGTAGCACGTAAACAAAATTTCTCTTGCTTGCACTTGTAGGCTATACAGGTATATATATATATACGTGTTAAACAGTTATCGGCATAGCTGCTACTCCCAGTTATCAAAGTAGGTCAATAAAAGATAAAAAGAAAAACAGTCCAGGCAAAAGTGGAATTTACCAAGAGAACACACAAGACTAGTATACAAACTATAGTTGCGTCCAATTCAGTACATCTCAACTCGGTACACGCCTGAGTCGTATTATATATATCTATATTGACTCAAAATAGAGTTTATGCATTCACTGGATTGCTTGCAAACATTACACACATAGATCAGTCTGCTCGTCTGTTACATTATATAGCCCTACATCTGTGTTTGCTCGAACATTTAACAGCTGCTCAAAGTTCACGAATTTAATTTGTTTTAAGACTATGTTTCTTTACCATGTTTCCAACCAGTGAGTCCGTGTTTGCAAGCACGGGTCTGGCGAGCTGTCGAAGAAACTACGAAGTGACGATTTTTTCGAATCGTCTTGAGGTATTTATAAAGATAAACCATTATAGAGTTTTAAGTTTAATGGAGGGGAGGGGGCAGGAACATTTAATCTGACTGTAACTGTAGATATTAATCTTGTGTGCAAGCTTTAATTGAAATGTTTAAATAATGAGTGCATATATGAATAGGCCTATAGCTATAGTGTATAAGTAGGCTATATATCATGAAAGTCTCGGATTTCATATCTTTAGATCACCGTTTGTGCGGCCATATACCGAGTTTCCTCTTTTGATTTAGCGTGTTTAACTATACTGGTCGGTACTATATTGCTTCCTGAAAGTTTTATCTTTCAAAGTAATTTATACAAATGACGTTCTCTGTGTACATAAATTAGTATATAATTATGTGCATGACTAATACGTTGCGTTGTTAACAATAGGTGTAGGCCTACATACTATTATGATAGATGAATTGCAATTTGAATGGAAGTTGTTATGGCATATTTTAATACAGGATTAGGAATCACGCTCAGTTGCCAAGTCTAGTCGAAGTTTCTTCTTTCCACCCCCCCCCCCTCCCTCACCCTTATTTCTCCCTCTACAGCCCGGCTCAGCAGGGCAGTGGTCTCTAGAATACCATCGTTAAAGCTGCGATGTTCCGGTACGGTAGCATATAATAACGTAATAATTTTTTAAATTTTTTTCTCAATATCTTGTTCCTAACTCGAGATATGGTTTGTTGAATGCATCGCCGTTTTTGAACTGGTTAAATTCTCCTTTAATCAAGGAAATGGATCGCTGTAAATACCTCGTGATGTCATTATGATGCTTCAAAAGCTTAACTCTACTAGACTACTATACCATAATCTTCTTATTGATTTGTACCTGAAATACGATATATATATATGGATATGTTTGCCAACATGTCAATGTCCTCTGTATTAAGAAAATCAAAATGCTCCTGCTTTGCAGAAACATCTTCTTCTTTTCCTCTTTTTTTCCTTTTTTTTCCATTTTTTTTTTTGCCTCTGTGGAAAATGATTGCAATATTTTAAAGAAAATGAAAACCTTTCAGTTCACTCAACGATATTTGCAACAATCGGGGTAAATCAACCTCGGATTACACAGTGTTGTATATATATAGCCTACGCATGATGTTGTCGTTTAACACGCATATTCGGATCTCACTTGCAGTATACTCGCCATATAGGCCTACTTAACTGTGTAGTTTACCTTTCACTATAGACCCATTTCACCTAAGTCACGGTTCCAAAAATAACTACCTACTTATTAAAATATATTAGCCTATTATTTTTATTAACAACGCGCCGCGCCGCCATATTGGAGATATGGTACTCGTATAGTAATACGCGGGTCTTGCATGGTAAATGTATACACTGACTTAGGTTATATGTGGTTGTCTTATGTTTTCCTTTTGGCTCTGTTGCAAGGACGAATTTGTATTGACTTGTATACTACTCAGCTATGCCTTACGTAATTCCTTCATTCTCACTGCATCGGTCCTTTGTACCAGGGAGACTCCCTGTTTGTACACACAACCAATTTGAGAATAAACCAGGGAGTTGTTATGGAATAAACACAGTGTCGATACAGAAATAGGCAAGCGGCGGAAACCACAACTGATAAAATCCATTGTATCTTTTACACCCCAAGGCAATCGTTTATTCAGTGGCGTAGGAAGGTACTTT
>KN896408.1:0-15382 GCA_000934455.1 Apostichopus parvimensis
CAGTTTCTTAAATATCAACTTGTACAATTTCTTGGTTTAAATATACCACAGGAGTATAAAATTATGCCATGACTTGAAGTCCTGTTTAAGTGTCTACTCTTCCTGTTCTTCTACAGTACTTATTTCCATTTGTCAAATAGTTTTGATGATGATGATGATGATGATGTATAAAGTAGTACCAAAAACATTTTCACTGTTTTGTTTTCTTTTTTGAAAATTTCTGTTTGCTTGCACTTTTGCCTAGAATTTGCACATGTGTGTTTAGGGGATCGATTTTGAAGCACGTAGTTAATTAATGACTGGTGGTTCGTGGTTTTCTTCTCATCGTAATATCTGAAACAGCATTTTGATATAAACTAAAATGGTGACTACCAGTTACACGTTGACTTAGGTCAAGCCTAAAAGGTTTTATTTCAAATATCGTCAAAGGCTGAATTTTTAAAAAATATTTTCTAGTATCATTTTTTGGATACGATTCATGCTAATAACAAGACTCAAGGTACACTTTGTTGTATGCAACCTTTGAAACAGCTCACTCAGCTAAGGAAATATTATCTGAGAATGTAAAGACATGAAATGTCATAACTATGTCTGCAACATGGTATGTATGTTGTTAGGCATAGCATAAACCACATAGCACACACACACATAGCACACACACATAGCACAAACCACTTACCCCAGCATAGACCCCAGTGTACAGTTACTAACAGAAAGGATCAATGGTAGATCTGGTCACATGCGCGGTCAATAATGTTTTGATGATTTCCTAAACAAACAAACCTCACAGGATGTCCTTCACTTTTCTATTGCTCCATCTCTTAATTAAGAGTGGGTCATAATTTGGGCAAAAAAGTACATCGACGCGATTGTGTGATTATTGTTACATAATAGTACCAAAATGGACTTCTCTGGACTATGGAGATTAAATGTATGATGAGGCTTGACGGCCACCAGAATTTGACACATTTCACCGCATTGGTTACAAAAACACAGGGCGAAGGAAAATGATACAAACTAAACCAAACCTAAATACAAACAAAGAAGATGTTCAATTTATATATATGTATTCAATAAATGGTATAAGTATAAAGCTATGCATCAAAACAAAAAAACTAAAGCCTGTTGTTAATAAATAATGATATTCATGTGATCTTTTATTTATGGAATATAATTTGAATTTCAAGGTGATTTTGTAAAGCAGTGAAATATCGCCATAACATTTAAATGTTTCTTATCTACTTGTCTTGACATAAATATGAAGTGCGTTCACACTGTAGTCATGATCCTGGGGTCAGGCCTTGAGGGTCTCACATGAATCTGATGTGATCGAAATGTGAAGGGAATCCCTTGACAACTGTAGTCTGCATTGAATATTATGCAATCAGTTGAAAGCATCTACTAATAATAAACACAATATTATAAGAACCTGGAAAAAATCCAGTTCTCGACATCTTTGCTTGCAAATATCCACAGGATATTTCGTGAAGGAAATGTGTTCGGTTGTTCATACCCTTAAACTTTCTGCCTGACTGTGATAATGATGTGGATGAAAAGATAATATCAAATGAAGTCTTCTAAATGCGACAATGAAAAAATTACATGTAATCTGTGGGACACAAACTTTAATTAAAATTAATTATAAGTCATAAAGTAATGGTTGGAACCTAAATCTAACTAACTCATGTGAAATATATCTTGGTTTGGCTGGAATAAGACAAAGTTACAATCAAACGCTAGACCCACCCTTAACAGTTATATAGCATACAAAAACATTGTTTTGTTCTAAAAGTGACAACTATTTTTACTTCTTTTGATCACATGATTGGAAAATTAGAAATTTTCAAGATAATACTGGCCTTCATCAAATCACACACTTAGTCTAAACAACCTCAAATGTGAGCACATGCTAAATCACATTTGTAATAATTTGCAGGTTTAACTTGATTACTAACTAGCTGTAACACCAATATGGTAATAAGTATGGCTGCCATGATGCCTCATTAGATGGAATACTCCACACCTCTACTTAATCAAAGATCATTGGTTTGAAGATGTCAAATTTCTTGTTACAACCTATCATTTTCTTCATCCTTAACCTATTACTAACTAATGTCTATAAAAATGATTTATTGTGGCAAATGTTGCTTGTTACACAACAAACTGCTGTTAAAGTTTTGACACCAATGCAACTGAAACAAAGCAGCCTTTGGTCATAATATACAAAATCTGGACCATTATAGTCTTTCCAAAAATGATTAATATTGTCGAAGCCTTGGATTTATAATTCATCGACAGCTAAGTATCAAGGCATCCGTTTTCAAGAAGCAATTAACAACAAAGTTTCATATAAAAGAGGGAAAGAGCTTGAAGATCTGCCATGGTGACATGCCATGACAACATCTCAGACCATCAGCAGTGGTACCTTTGTGTAACTTAAAATCAATATCTCTGGGTGTAACAGTAAGGTACCTTCAACAACCATACCTAGAGTAAGCAACAGGATATTGAAGGTTTGGATATCACCTAGCCTGTGTGTGAGATATTGTTATCTCCCACACAATTATCACATTGACTGGCAATGGAATGTTCTCTTCAAAACCGCTTTATATTTTGTAGCTAACATTCCATTACACCAACCAGGCACAGCACAGCTAGGGGGTTTTCATTTTTTTAACTCCTGTAGGCTTGATCACGGTTAATTTTGTCGGAGTAAAGGGGAAACTAGACGATGCAAAACTAACAGACATTGTCAGACTGTTTGCATTAACTGAACATTCTTACATATATGTCTTACATGTCCTTACATGTCATTACATGTCCTTACATGTCTTTACACGTCCTTTCAAGTCACCATTTTGTGGGTGATCACCATGCTATGGTATTGAGCTTGGTCCCATAGCAACGAAACTACTGAACTGTTTTTTAGTCACTTCTTCGAGTCAAATACCTATGAGTTTCCTTGATAGCAGTCTCTACCATTATACCTTATTAAGCAGAGCATAAAACAAAGAAGAATTATGAAAGACACTACAACTTAAAAACCCGGATTAACGAAAGGAGGATACTTTTTGCAATAGTTAATATTTTTTCTGTAATTGAAAGACATACATCCAGATTGAATTTTTGCTCAACATTATCTGAAAATCACGATAGTTTTCATAATTAGTTCTCTCTTTTCTCTGTGCTAGTAGAATATCACGATGTATTAATTTATTTTAATTTGCACTCTTGGACTTTTAATTGTGGTTTCACTGGGTATGTAAAATTCTTCATGTGGTGGTCTGTGTGGTATCTTGTGGGCCGCTGCTGCTGGGTAACTCCACTGCAATTTCATCTATTGATGATGGGGGTGGGGTTATCACCGTGATTGACCTTTGACCACCTTCTTGCGATGTATTCGGTGTCAAAGGACGACCGTCTCCTGCGGCCCGAGTTGCGTCGTTGGGAGGGGATCGAGAATGGCGCCCGCTCTGGGGCCGTGCACTGGTTGGTCGACCAGAATGAGGTCTTGATGGGTGCCTGGAGGATGAAGGGCGAGGCGTAAGGTTTGCATGGGGGTCATCTAGCATGGCCGAGGGAGCGGTCTGGGCCCGCATGTGAGCACTTCCTAACCGAGATCTAGATCTGGCTGACTGTACCTGCAAAAGAAAATAGCGTGAATTTGATTGACAGAAATATCAAACTGTTAAATCAGTCAAAACAGGTTCTTACACGAGACTGCATCATTCATTCTAAACTCAGGACTATTTTGAAAAGAGGTAGATGGCTAAATATAATTTTTAATACTACAAAATTTTAATATTTAAAGTTAAAAAAGTTTCCGAAACTACTTAACTAGAAGTTCTTAAGTGTGGTCAAATAGACAATTAACTGGAGAGTAATAGAGAGGAATAGAAAGCTAAAAAGGCTAAAGCATTTGGTCTTTCATGTCAGCATTATTGGGGAATTTGCTAAGGACTGGAAAGCTTGGTAAACATTTGACAAGGTAAATGAGCAACATTTTCTCTTTATCCCTAATGTCAGTTATCTATGAAAAAAATTAAAATAAAAACTGTTAGAAATCTGCTTATCCACTAAAGAGCCTGTGTAAGAGAATGTGTAAAAGTAAGTTGGCCTGACGTTTCGATCCTAGCAGGATCTTCAGAGGCTGAATGACAAACACTTGTCATTCAGCCTCTGAAGAAGATCCTGCTAGGATCGAAAAGGGCAGGCCACTTTACTTTTACAAATACGAAAAACATTGTGTAAGGGATTGGAAATATCACACTATAAAAAGATAATACAAGCTGGTTTTACATTCCAAGAACTAAAACAATCCAAGAAATAAATTTAGGCATAATTTAAGACACTTGGAAATTCACCTGTAATCCTAGCAATCAGCTACGCTGCCAAGAACACAATGGCAGTATCAAAATGGTGGCGCTGTTTCACAACTGTGTTAGACAGTGATATCAACAGAACTTTCATTGAGTTAAAAATTATCAAATCTGGATGCAATCTCATGAGACCAATGATTAATAATTAGTTCATTGCATAATAGGCAATCTGAAGATACTCAGCCTCTATTAGCTCCATGAATTGCCTCCTGTAACCACATTAATTTGTGTTGTTAACTTTCTTAGCAAACTTAAAAAGAATGTAGGCGTGTAGACCTGAGACATGATGAAATTTGCAGTGTATCGAATGTACTTCTTGGAAATATCGAAATGCACTTACAAGATGGTCTCACATTCCCTAGAGCATCATGATGTCTTTACTAGTCACTGTTAATTAACAAGACTATCTCTACCAATGTTCCTTGTCAGTACAGCTGTCTTGCTACTTACCTTAGGCTGTGCTAGAGTTGGTAAGTGGTCCATTTGCGTAGGTGAAATACGAGCCTTGTAGATGTGCCCATCCTGTCCAACAACGTCTGTCTCCACTCTGTAAGGCATGTACAAAATCAGACATAAGTCTTAAACATTTCCGGAAAAAAACTTGGCAAAAAACCAATGGGCCAATGGTTTGAACAAAACGGCAAACAATTCCTTGCAAGCCCAAAAAAAAGCGCCCTAAAAAAAAAAATAAGTAAAAAACTGCCCCAAGACCCATTATTTTGGACACTTCAGAATTCACCTTTTGTCAAAACCAGTTGATTACTCAAGATTTCTTTTTAAGTTCTATTGCCAGCAATTGTCACACCCAGACCTTAATAATCTAGTTTATTTTAATGCTACTTTTTCGCCTGGACTTCGGAGAAAGTAAATAAACTTTCCGAAAACCCACCGCTGTGGACATCTCGATATATCATTGTTGGTATTATTTTGAACAGTAAAAAACAAGAACTTCCCAACTGGGAAAAAAATAAAAAGCCAAAGAAGGTTGGGAAAAAAGAAAAACAAAAAAAAAAAAAACGGCATTAAAGGTCAATAACCAAGGGAAAGAAAACCCCCAAAAAAAACGAAGGTCAAGAATTGAAAGATCACTGTATATTATCCAGGATAATCAACAGGGAATTATAACTTACTTTCCATTGACGATGGCTGTTGCGACATCTTCAGTTTGTACGATGTTACTGTAAAGAAAAAACAAAAATAATATAGATATAAGATACATAAATATGGTTAGCTTAATATTAACAGACAAAATATATATTTATCTGACTTCAGAACAAAAAAAAAGAAGAAAAATCAGAAATAGAAAGTTGACACAGAACAATAGATATTGAACAATAACTGTGAAATTGAGGCTATGATCCGAGAGCTTTGGTTGTGTGTTTGACAAAGTGCAACTTGGCAGAATTGAAGGTGACCTTTTGAAATTTAGGTGATGGGTGTTCAATAACTTGAACAATTAGATATATGGACAACAGTTTTCAGCACAATGTGATAATTTTCATGAATAACTGAGGATGAAAATCACATCTGTCTGATTCACGTGTTTCATACTGTTGTGCAACTTAGGATCACATATTTCAACACACTAGACAATTCTGGAGACCCAGAATGTATCCTGAAAATAGCTTACTCAGTTATTTCAGTAAATACAAAATTGTGTTTTCAACATCATTTCTAGATCTGAGCAACATTAGACCAATCGTGGTTTAATATTACAGTTTCACCCCCAAAAGTGTTCATAAATGAATCTTCATTTTGGATGTTCATCGCCTCTGCAAAATTTCAGCTACTGAGGTTTGTATTAAGCTTTATATGTTGGGCAAAACTTATGTTCAAGTGACATAAAAAACTTAGTAAGAAAGGCAACACTTTAAGTAAAACTCATTAGCAGTGTACACTTTTTGAACAGTAAAAACACTTGACAATTTACACTTTACAAGTGTGAATGTAAACATCGGAAAACAATGCAACTAGTCAACCTAACGTTCTGCTTTATATGCTTTCCCTTCTAGTGAGATTTATTCGTCTCTGTACTTACGAAAGATGAGTTATCCGAGTGACTCGTCGATGAGGGTAGGTCAGAGTATGGCTCCCGCCGCAGCTACGATTGGTCACAAAATATTCTGGAACATCCTGGTATTGGTTGCTATGGAAACAAAGAATGATGGTTTATATTGAGAAGAATGCACGCAGAATAATTGTTCACTTATAGTGCCTGGAAAATCAAATCAACTTTTTTATCTTCGTTTCAGTTTACAAGAAAATTCAAGTCATTGAAGGGAAAAGAGACATGATCAGATTAAAGTATGAGATATTAACAGCTGGTTTGTGTTGATAAGATGAATAGTAGCTGTTACCATGGCAATGCTTGAATAAATTATGGAATATCGTCTCATTTGTTGTTGACTTTCATCTTAAATGCCTTCAATGATAACATAGATGTATTTTAACAAAACCATAGTTTTTGGCGGATTAATTCATGCTTGCTATTCCATTGAGAGTGAAGCTATGATTTGGTTAATATACAAACAGCAAAATATACTTTGACAGTGTAGAGACCAGCTGTATTAAGAACAATGTAACTAATTTTTGTTAGAAAATTGCATAAAATCCCATATTGTGTACTTCATCTGTTTTCTTGCAATAGTTATGTAACACTTATGTATATATGTATAGTAGCTTCATGAAAATATCAAATTTAAATACATTGATTTTTTGAAATATCATTCTCTCAAAAAATAAAATGTACCAACAGTCTGATACAGACAATAAATATTATATCATTACACTGTATTGTTAAGATGGATGGAGAGAATTCAAAAATGAAAATAACAAACAC
Source organism: Apostichopus parvimensis (assembly GCA_000934455.1). Taxonomy (NCBI): domain Eukaryota; kingdom Metazoa; phylum Echinodermata; class Holothuroidea; order Aspidochirotida; family Stichopodidae; genus Apostichopus; species Apostichopus parvimensis. The sequence goes on from KN896408.1 coordinate 7,219, forward strand.
TACAGAAAGAAAGCTAAATGAAAGATTTAGACAAAATCAATATAAAGGTTAGATTTATGAGGAAGAAATGGTACAGAAAAATTAATTAAAAAGTTGCAAAACTCCTCAAACTGGGTTACAGAATGTTTTCAGACTAATCAATCTTTTTTTTAACAAATTTTGTATTTTGTCTGCAATGATTCCCATAAGTAATCTTTGATACTGAAAAATGGTAGGTTAATAATTCAACTGCTCCACCTTGTGAATGGCTGAGTATTTCAACAAACGTGACAGCACTTAAGCGATCTGTTTAAGATCTGGGCAGGGAGTTTTTTTAATGCTTATCTTACGGTTGAAAGTTTCAGGCACTGAAGTTATAATTTGTAATGCAAGTACTTTCAATGCTGGTGATAACTATATTTATCTAACAATGTATTAGATAGAAAGAGTGATAGAATGATAAAATGATAGAAATGAGCAACTGGTGTTAGTTATTAATGGTTGCTATGGAAGAGAAAGAGGCATAACATTATGACAATGATACCCATAAATAAAGGAACTATATGCAGGAATATTTCACTAGGAATATTTCAAGAGAAAAACTTTCCTGCAAAACTTAATTGCTTTCTTTTTGAGTTAGAATGTTTATAAGGTTTTCAGACTTTGACTTAAAATGCAGAAAACACTTGGTTCTTGTACTGAGCCAAGAAGTAACCCAAGCTTTACAATGTGAGTTAGAGAGTATATAAGCCTAGGCATCACAGACACGTGCACACACACACCATCACCATCTCAAAGATTCATTTTGCAAAGAAGACATCATTTCCTCCCCCTCAGAGATGTTAAGGAAAGAAGACTCTGTCCAATGAACACACAAATGAAAGAAATGAAAAGAAACTATTCAGCTACAAAGATGGTCCAGATGAGAGAGATAGTGAGACACTTAAAAAATATATATACTTTAAAAAATATATATACTTACTTCCATCTATGAGTAAGCCAGAAAATGAGAGAAAATATATAGAAAATACAATTAATATATACGTAACACAAAAATGAAATATTAATGAAATGCTAAACACATTATTATATTTTATATCTATCTTAAATACTTGCATATAGTCAGTGTAATTAACTCAAACACTTTACCAAACTTTATGCTATTAGCTAACATACCTTACTATAATATATATATATAGTGAACTAAAAAACACTACCAAAATTTATGCAACTTTTACCAAAGTGCAAGTTGTTAGTTCAAACTAAAAGCGAAGCAAAAGAATAAGACCAACTCCCACCCAAGAGCTGGCATTTTTTACTTGAAAAATATTAGAAACGAGCAATATTTCTCAACAGTTACTGTGGCACAGTGGTTAGTGGTCTCTAACCAAAAGAATAAGACAAACTCCATGTTTTAGGGTGCAAACCCCAGAGGCAGCAATTTGCTATTTTCCTTCTTCCATTCTGAAGTTGAAATACTATAGTATACCATATACAATTAACTAAAACATTTTTACCAAAGTTTTATCATTGTGTGTTTAAACCCTTTACTGTTCTCCATGGAAGTTCATGGAATGATCTGAAAATAAATGTCTGTAACTCTATAATATCATTACAGACAAATTCCAGTACCTAATCTATTTAATCATCTCACTGTACTTTGTTTCGACAATCTTTACTTTGTTGACCTGTATTTTAATATAGACAAGCGATTTTTTTCTGATAAAATCTATGCAATATTTGTTCCAACATGTTTCCAGGAATGTTAGCCACTGTGCACCTCCCACCAACCTAAATCATTCAACTATTAAATGATTTTCCCTGTAATAAATGAAGGATTTTCATGTGAAATTTGATGAGATCTCTGTTTTTTAGAAACAGAGAAATTAGTAAAAAAAAAGCCCAAATTTAAAACAAAAATTATTCTCCTTCCTGACTACAAAATTATTCCCTCTCTTCCCCTCACTCACCCACCCCCCCCCCCCAAAAAAAAAGAAGAAGAGAGAAAGAAAAACAGTGTAATATCACAGCATGTGAGAATACAGCAACTGTGTGATAAGATGCAAGGAACCAAATCTTCCTAGTTACTAAGACGTAACAGTGATTTCAAGAAATTTCAAATCAACAGATTACAGGTTACTATATATTCAAAATGTCAGGACCTGGGCATATGCAAACAACCTTATTGAAAGGAGCAAGTAACAAGATTATTAGCTACCTTAATTTGGTCTGGAAGAAATTTATGTCATACTAGTTAATAAGGACTTACATTTTTTGTTAAAAGGATATTATTTGTAGGTGGTTGGTTATCTGTCAAAAATATGACTAAACCTACAAGACCGTAGGACAGTTGAATGTCAAGGATTGCCTTAAATGAATACCAACTCAATGGCTTATATGTAATGTATGCAGCTGTTAAACATACAACAGCCTATCGTAAGCCAAATGCACAACAATGAGATAAAAGTCACAGTCAATGATTAATAAGTAATGCACTATTGAATGCCTCAAAATTCTTGCTATTAACTGGCTAAATGCCAGTTAGCCATTTGCCAGTAGAACAAAAACAGCATTGGATCTTTTGCCAGGACAAAATTAATGTTGCTGTTGTTTTAATTCAAGGAAAATGTAAGTGGTCATTTGTTTTTAGTTGGTTCTTTTATTGCACTGACATTTTTAACAATTGGCGAAAAATTGTCAAATTGTAAGGTCTGCTACTGTTTTCTCCTTTTCCATGCAACAAAAATACAATAAGTATTAAAGAAAACGGTATCTAAGCATGTAAATACTATTAGTCTATTAACACACTGCACTTTATCTATAACAAATCTGTAAAATTTTGTTAACTTTTCGCTGGGTGAGACATATCTAAACCTTTAAAAAAAAATTTAAAAAAGGATTCCATGGAACTGCTGACTCAGACAGACTATAAAACAATTTGCAAAACATTTGACGGTGAAATTAAGAAAAAAACAAGTGACAGGTTGTGGGTGATCAGACTGCAAATTCACTATAAATCATGGTGCAATTTTTGGATGTTACCTCTCCGCTTTGGACTGTAAGAATTCAGTCATTTGTCGCGAATGTTTCATCTTCATCACCTCCCCCGGAATACGAGGAAGGGAGGAGCTACTCAGGCTCTCGATCTGAAGATATTCTGCCTCTATTGGCTCCATTAATTGACTCCTGTGGCCAATGGTAAGGGCAGCATGCAAATTAGAGAGGTTAAATGAATATGCATTATAGGATAACTAACTTGGACTAAACGTACACACATAAGACAGAAAAAGATTGTTAACATCGATGATTATCAAAACTGTCAAAAATTACTTACAAAAATATGAAAGAAAAGAATTCAATTGAAAAGTTATGAGAATAATTACAAGTTAAAAGTAAACAATGGATGGAAGTAATATATGCATGGTGACAACAATACATGCACAACGATGGCTTGCATAGAACAGGCAAAAATCAATCAAATTATCAACAATTGAGGCTATCAAGCACAAACTAAATATGACAGTTATGACTTTGAGGAAAACAGAGGGCATTTAGTAGAAATTAAAATTAGCAGAAAGAAGAATACAATAAAATAAAACGTTTTACTGGTAAAAACCTGTGAGAATCTAAAGAGAATGGTTGTGCATGAGGAAGGAATGCAACTGTGGTTTGTACTCAAGTTGGTTTGTAATACAGCAAAAAGGAGGGTGGGGGGGGTGGGGGATGTTTTATCACCAAATTTAGTTGTATCCACCTGGCTATCATTTAGCTAATAAATCGATAATGGCTAATAAGCCTTTTTTAATTTCACTATGATCAAAAGAAGGAACAAATCAGCGATTTCAAGAACATTGATACAGTTGTGGTGTAATGCTCCTGTATTAATACCCAGGCAACATTCATAGAAACAGTAATATCATTCAAATTGGTTGAGCAGTGCTTCACAAGAGGTTGGCCTATATTCTTGCACTAATCAGGAGTGCAGGACCATATGGTGTTAATCTGAGGAACCCCACCAGCCAGAGCTGGACATTGTTTAAAGGCATTGAAGACTCGCGCATAAATAAACGTCTGATGCCGGTAATCTGGCCTGTTTCGAATGCGGTGTAACAGAAGTGTTGGACACCACCATCAATCCCAGAAAATACACACACAGCTTGCTACCGTCGGTAATTAGACACTAGTGTACAGTCAGTACGTACAGCTGCGGTCAATACCTACAGCACAGTGTACTTAGCAGCTATGGACATCTCAGGTCCAGATAAAAGATAAGAAGGTATCACGTTTCATTACTGTCTGCATTTTGTAGCGACACAAAAAAAAACTTCACTTGCAAGTAACGGAAAGTTAACTTTTTCAGATGGCGGCATGCGGTTTGGGGCGAGTCTTCAATGCCTTTAATCTGCGTATCGTGAGATTTTGATCCTGTCCGACTGCACATCCGTTTTTATCTCTTGCCCTAATTAGATAATTAATCGAGAGCCCCTGAGATGAGCTGGTTGGTCGTCTTGATCAGCAGACGTAAGCGATAACAAACCAATAAATTTGACAGAACCAACAAACAACGATCAATGAAGTCGAATTGAAATGAATCTGGATGCTAACCTGACCGTGATATTTCGGTTTGCAGGCAAACATGGAAGGCCGATGCTCATACAATTTCGAACCATCGGCATATCTTTCTTAGTTTTTTCAAAGTGAACGAGGTAAGCGACAATGTCCTGCTTTCTTTGGCGAGCGGCTTCTCGTTCAAAGAGGGCCCGTTCGTGATGGTTAAGACTCTTGCCGGGCTGGCTCCTACGGTGGTTGAGGGGTCGGTCAGAGGGGGAAAGACAGATGGGAGAGAATGGATGGGAAGAAGTGTTAGCATGAAAGGAGGATGAAACAGGGTGAATAAGATGAAAAACAAGGCTTTGTTAGTTGGGTTAAAAGGAGTATTATCATTGTTTCAGAAGATAGGTAAAATTATTTTCAAGTTGATTGCAAAGAAGGAAGCAATGTTAATGATGTATTATTATTATTCATATTGGTAAAAGAAATGAAAAGAAAGTAAGTAGACTGTTTGGGTGGCCTAAAAAATATTACTTGTCTTGTAATTGTTTAGCCATGGTGACAGAAGTCATTTTATTAATTTATTTTACAGTGATTATTAGCATTAGGAACATTTTTTCTGTTTGACTCTGCGCATTCTGCTAATATCATCTAAAATCAAGTCAATTCCTAAACAGACAAAAAAAACATCTAGGAAATTATGCACAGATATCTAGAAGAACAAACAAAGTATTGGCTAGACCCTTAGACTGCTCCCTTCCACAGGGTGAAAAAGGAAGGATTGCCAACTATTCTAGGTATGCCACTGCCTGGAATGCAAAGTTAAACGATAACAGAAATCAGGAAGTGGCATTCTGAAGGGTCTTTGTATTAACAACTACAAATTATTCAGAGGCATGTCTCTCAACAAAAAATATTTTGATACGATTGAAATTACCGGAACAGGTTAAACAGGATGAATCAGTTTCAGTTTCAATTGCATTATCATACAAAAAAAAACAAAAAAAACAAAAGTGGGCTGTTAAGTTTTTGAGACCAAAAATCATGAAATTCTAATACCTTTATTTTTTCTCTCATATGAGACAAAACTTCCTTCATACTATGAAAGAAATATGACTAACTGATTATTTGAGTTTTTTTTTTCAAATTGACAATTCGAGGCTTGAAAGAGTCGAAAGTGAAATTTTCACAGAGTAGAAGAAGCAACTAATGTTAATGGTTTGATGGTTAAAGAGAAAGGCAGATGTTCATGCAGCATGAGAGAAAAATGTTAGGCGTTTCTGTAAATGATGTATCCCACCTTTTCTGAGCTGCTCTGATCTGTTCCAACTCAAAAGTGGTGTAAGGACGACCGGATCTCGTTCCTGGCAAGCCTTTGGATTCGGGCAAGGAGGCAAGAGGTCTGTAATGATTAGGAGGACAATATAAAGTTACAGGTTACATTGTTACAGATGCAGCACAAAAAACAAAAACAAAAATAATAGAAGCAAGATATTAGCACAAGTTAAAGCCTTTAAAAGTACTCTTATTTTGTGGGGAATTTATGATATAGTACAAAATTGCCATTTCTGATGGTGTATACCAGTACAATGCCACACTAGGAACCAATGATAACAATCAAATTTGAATAAATCAAAAAGTAAAGTTTAGATTAAGAAGAAAATTGTAGAGGATGACAAACAAATTATTTCAGTGAAAAATTTAAACATCACTTCTCAAACTTGGAGGAGAATTTTTTGGAAGTGGAAAAATATAATTAGCTAACTTCAAAGGAATAAGCAATGTGAAAGGACCACCACTACCCCCCCCCCCCCACCCCCACCCCATTCTCTGCGCCAGTGATTATGAGAACTAAACAGTTTAAACTTTAAAACACTATTGTGACGCCTCAAACAATTTCATAGTTTTTTTTTTCTGTTTTCATGTAAATCCTACACATGTTACAATAAATTTGTCTTGCCATGATGTCCCAAGACACTTCATGATTCTACATATAAGATATATGCACCTGTGTGTTGTTACTATTGTGGTCATTCAAGTGATACAATCACAAGCAAACTGTTAAGAAATGAGTACCTCAGAGCAGACTTCTGCAATAACACTTATGTGATATATTACAAATCCAAAAAATAATGGCTTAAAGGTTCACCAAGATCGGTCCTAAACTTTTGCAAGTTAAACTTTGATAAAAGTTTTTTTAGAATAACTTTTCTGGATGTTCTGACATATTGCTCACAGCCATGGAGGAGTGTTTTATAAGACAATTAAAAAGGATGCCATACAGTACAGATATCCCCACCATGTCCTATAATTTACATCTTAAGTGAGAATATGGGAGAATTGTACAACCTTTAAAAAATTGTCAATTTCTTATAGCAGTCACGAAAAATCGTTGTAGTAAATATCCTAGATGAACTTTCCCAGATTTGATATGACCATCTAGCTACCTCAAGCACAGAAAGGTAAATTGTCAAGCTTTTAAACTACAAATCAACCAATCTGGTTCCAGTTTCACATAGATACCCTTTAGAATAATTTTGTTCCCACAAACCGAAGGGTGAACCCCTCAACTTAAGATCCCTCTTCCAGGCTGCAACAACTTGCAATTCTATTCTGTAGATAAGATATGGGTTACCCTAAAAGCTGCATGTCTCAGTGGGGATGCAACAATGCTTGTTGAAATATGAATGTTAAGTGACCATAATTGACTTTCTAGCAGAGATGCAACGTACAGATTCCCCGGCAAAAAAAATCCTTGTTGAACTTACGCTTGAGGTGCCATGTCCAATGGGCGGTCACATGATATACAGTGGAACTTTTGAATTAGTTGTCTGTGGATGAAGAAAAGAACATCATGTAACTGTCCAGAACAAAACCGTGGACAAATAAATTCCCTAGATAATTCCATAACTAACTGTTGACTCAAAGGATGACACATGTGTATCAAAGCACATGTGTGCAGTAGTGAATAATAAGTACATAAAGAAACAGTGCAAGCAAAAAAGACAATCACATAACTAACAGGGGATAAAGACATTTGCTAAATGAGATGTGGATGGCAGAGATAGTAATGGTTATGGACAGCAACTTATTACAGAAATATATATATAGCATTGAAACAACAGAATAACAAGATAACTAGTTGTAGTTGGACATTAAACGACAGCTGCAGACATACTTGATGATCGTTGCAAACCTATCTATCAACAACAATGGAAATTACTACATAACTAGCAGTGACCGACAGTTTAACTCTTGTGACTAGCTGGGATCGAAAGTTTAACTGTTGTAACTAGCTGTGACTGACAGTTTAACTTTCGTTACTAGCTGTGACCGACAGTTTAATTTTTTATGCTAGCTGTGACCGACAGTTTAACTTTTAAAACTAGCTGTGACTGACAGTTTAATTTGTGTGACTAGCTGAGGCCAACAGTTTACTTTTGTGACTAGCTCTGACCGACAGTTAAACTTTTGTGACTAGCTGGGACCGACAGTTTAACTTTTGTAACAAGCTGTGACCGACAGTTTAACTTTTATAACTAGCTGTGACCGACAGTTTAACTTTTGTAACTAGCTGTGACCGACAGTTTAACTTTTGTAGCTAGCTGTGACCGACAGTTTAACTTTTGTAACT
>KN896408.1:15632-27581 GCA_000934455.1 Apostichopus parvimensis
TGACCGACAGTTTAACTTTTGTAACTAGCTGTGACCGACAGTTTAACTTTTGTAACTAGTTGTGACTGACAGTTTAATTTGTGTGACTAGCTGAGACCCACAGTTTACTTTTGTGACTAGCTTTGACCGACAGTTAAACTTTTGTGACTAGCTGAGACCGACAGTTTAACTTTTAAAACTAGCTGTGACCAACAGTTTACCTTTTGTAACTAGCTGTGACCAACAGTGTAACTTTTATAACTAGCTTTGACCAACAGTTTAACTTTTGTAACTAGCTGTGACCAACACAAAGACAATGACATAACCAGTTTTGTTCCAATAATGAAACATTTGACATAACTAGGCATGGAGGGACAGAAAACCTTTACACAGAATAACAGAAACTTATACAAATTGAAAGTTTGAAAATTCCCTTTGGGTGAAAAGGAAATAAAGGCAGAGGAAGTGAGACAAAATTCTGCAAATTTATTTACTTTCTGAAGCCAGCTGCATCTTCAGGCATATCTGGTTCCTTCCTTATGACTTTCGCATTGGCTGCTTTGATTCTCTTATCCAGATACGCTTTGAGAGGATCCAGCTCCATCCTATCCAGTTTGTTCTCAACATCCACTTTGATCTCACCCACAGCCTGTTGCCAAGCTGATTGCTGTGTAAAATGACAAGATCATCATCTTTTAAGGATAGGTCTTCTTGTTTCGTTTGTATGTAGTACAAACTGCTGAAAGTATGCACTTACGTATGCAGTTACATTACCTCATGCGCTTGAGAACAGAGCTCTGTTGATAAGCTGCCTTGTTCATATTCACTTTGTATAATAGGATACAAGTTTCTGATCCTAACCAAACAAGTCTGTAATCACTGAACAGACATTTCAAATGTTGAGATCACTCTTAAGAAATTATTACTAGTACAGAATGAAGGTTATGTATCTTGCATTACATGAGCAGCTGAATATTTGAACATACACATGAAAGGTCAGAAAGTTCTGTCTCCACTGAAAATGGCTCAGGTATATCAGCATGACTGTTTCAGTTTAAATGAAATTTCAAAGATGTCATTACACAAAGGGTTACCACGGTAACCAACCTACACATAAAGACTCCTTACCAACAAAGAATAAATTAATATGAAAAAATGTGGGAATCGATCTTTTCAAGATGACTTAATTCATTTACTAAGGCCCAAGTAATATTCAAATTTTCTTCAATAATTCCATAAGAATTAGTCTTATCCTAAGGTCTCATTTAAAAACATACCATAACCTATACATAATCTACAGGCTAGGCCAACACACTTACATGTCCTGATAATTTCTCCATGACACTGTTCAAGTTACGTGAAATCTCATCCACTGTCCCTTCAAACTGGTTACGGCTGATCTTGTTTTCTAGTGCCCTCTTATCTGCTTTCTATGGAGAAAAAAAGTTGATAAAGATGTCTCAATTTAATAGCCTTGATGTTTTCTTTCAAGGTTAAACATCGGAGAGCTACAGTAATCCGAAAGGTAATTAATTCAAACCCAAGGTCCTGCAGATAATCTTTGCCATTCCTATCATGGATCAATTTTGTCAGCTTTCGTCAAAACTATGTCACAAAGCACATTATTCCATAGAGATATCACAGACATGAGTTGTTTAATTTGCATTAAGTGGATTGAAAGAGCAAGGTTTCCTTGCAAACTTTGTTTAATTCAGGGACTGTGAACAATTAGAATTGAAATGTTCTGATGACTTTTGCCAAAATGGCCATGTTGGTAAAAAAAACATTTTTTGTTGCTAAAAGGGTCTATTTTTGCTAGAATCTGAGACCTCCTTTGTGGCAAACATTTTCTAAACTAACCTTTAAAACAAGTATTTAAAAGATTTTCATCAGGCATTCACTAAGAGCACATATTCTTTGTTACATTTCATCACATCCACTTACCACATCAATCTCCATGGTAACATGTTCCTTGTCAGCCTTATTCTCTTGCAGTCTATCAACAAAGGTGTACAAGGCCTATAGATGAAAAAAAAAGAAAAGAGAAATTTGAATTTTACAGTTTCTGTATGAGCAGCAGTAAGATACCATTAAAATCACTCTGTGAATGGGATTAACATCTGCAGCGCTAAAGGTCTGACTAATTTTACATTGTTTGTAATAAATTCAAAATTAATGGCTACTTACTTTATTCAGCTTCTTTCTTAAACATTGTACCTATCTTTCTGACGGAGGCAACTTGATTTTTTAATGAGTATTTATAGCCGATAAACACCATTAACCTGTGCTATTACATTGCTAATGTGCACATTCCTCATCAATAACTCCTCATTAAGTTTTAACTTCCCCCATTCCTCGTAAAATTTCGACTAAGGATTATAGGGTTACTAACAAATTTAATTGTCTTCTTAAACCTGTACGACTTACATCAACAACAACACTTAAATGAAAGAAGACTTCCATCAACAACAACACTTAAATGAAAAAAAAATCTAAACCAGATCACCAGAAAGGTGACAGTTTTGTGATGGTCTTGTTGGTAACGAAAGCATCTTTTTTTTTTATCAATGCTGACCTCGTTAAAGAATTGAGTTCTGAATAATTATGCTGAGGTCACAGCTTATCTCAATGATCAAGTGTTAATTTTTGCATTTATGATAATCAGCAGTTATTTTTACGATGCTTAAGCGACCACAGATGTGGGAGAAACCAGCAAGGGCTTATGGATTAAATCTTAAACGTCTGGTGGCTTCCAATTCAACATTCTAACATATATTTGTAATCTTTTTCAATTTAGAAAGTCGTTTCAGATGGGAAAACCGTAGACTGCTCTTGCATGAAAAACCCACCTTACTATGGCCCGGCTGGGAATCGAACCCTGAACCTCCCGATTGCTAAGCCTCATTGCTTCAATTGCCACCGCCTTATCCACTAGGCTACAGCACCGGTATTTTTTCCTTCAGAAGGGTTACTTCTTTCCTTCATATAAATATCTAGTCATTTTTATATCTGCCAAATAGGGCTGACTCCCACAAACACACGTCCCTCCCCTCCCCCTCCCCCATCACACCTTTACATCTATCTCAATGAAATACTGTCAGCCAGTAGGACCTATCAACCTACTTTTACATGCACCCCGGTCCTTATTATACCTCCCCCTCCCCCATACCCCACTTCTCGTTTCCCTCTAAGATCGTCATGGTTGTGATTATGCACATATGTAATACTGTGTACCAGGGAATCTTGCTTAAATTGCTTTTGTGACCATTATGAACTTACATCAATATGCTTCTGTTTAGCATTATGTTCTTCCACCATATGAATACAGGTCTGGTTCAACTTATCCACTTCGGCCTGCAAATCCAGCAATCTCGATTTAATACCCGAAATCACATCAGAATCCTGCAAAAAGAAACAATAGATCTCTCTCTGTTAAAATCAGAGTCCCTATCAGATATATGTCACTCACACATCTTTCGGGTGTTAAAAGATTCCGCTGAGCTTGTGAAATATTAATAATCATACACACTACAAAACTGTCAAGGAGCCCATCCTATTAAGCTATACCCTACCTCGGTAACACTATCAAACAACAAGGCTCTCAGCAAACATACCATGATTTACATCCAGCTCTGGCGAGATCGGTCTCTCCTGGCAGTTTTAATTCCGAGGAATTAATATAAATACCCGTACCCTTTAATAGTTGATAACATTATTGATCCATCTCATCTCCTGTCATAAAGTTAAAGCAACGTAAAGTAATACTAGAACTGGCTTCTCAAAAATCTCACAGATCTGAGCTCTATTTGCAGGGAGTGTTTAAATAAAAAAATGTCAAAAAGAAACTGTGTATCTTTGCTTATAGTGGTTTTTCCTTTAATACTAAGCAGTTGATCTTTTTACAGTAGCGCAGAGTGCTAATTTCATCCCCATGGTAATTTTAGATTCATCCCCATGGTAATTTTAGAACGCTGTGACATTCTCAGCAAAGACCATTGATTCACAACATCTGTTTGTGTAGCAATGCCGTTCCATTTTACATTTGTTGTAAAATGCTTTGTGATTGGATCCAAGACATAACTAATCAAATAACCATATTTGATAAAGCCTACAAAGTTACAGTGCTACACAATTACATCACTCTGCAAATGTAACTTTTTAAGGTAATTTAAAATCAATATGCTTGCTCTTAAAGAAATTTCTGAAAACATGTAGTGATAATAGCCAGAGCAAAGGTTCATGAAAAGTGGGTCGGCTTTTTTTCTTGTACAAAACCTGTCAAATGCATCTAATATAAATCCACTTATGAACGCAATTTACAAGCCATTTCCATTAGCTTAATGTGATTTCCGGCAGAGATTTTTGTGAATGTGTCGAGGATCGTATCAGTATATTTTTGTGTTGAATCTGAAAATTTGGCCATGACACGAACTGTTTAGCTTCCAAAGATAAAATTTCATAACATTTAAGATATCAAGAAACTTGTGGCATCTTAGAATCAAATCTATGTTTGATCTTCAGTAATTAACAACTAGTAAAAGTAATTAGGTATTACTTAATATAAATTTAAAATAATAAAGTAATCAGAACAACTAATCTGGGAGACTAATTAGTCAGAAACCAAATTTTTTTTTATTTTTTTTTTTACTCAATCAGTACTGCATCTGAGTTAAAGAGGCTAAGAGGTTGCCTTAATTTAATCTCTTGCCATCATTTTTTGTTTTGTAGAATTGTGACACACTACTGATTGAATACAATTATTGCTCTCTGAGGAATCTTCTCGGATAATATCTATAAAATATCTTTCTTACAGAATTAAATCCAGCGACCAAAAAGAAACATTTCTGAAGACCACAAAATGGAAAGGCTAGGTGGTTGTACTGAATATTTTTTAATGTTAACTTACCTATCCACACACAAACATTACACTCTCTCACTATCACACTTTTAACACAAAATTGTTTTTTCTACAGCCTCCCCTAACTCCTCATCCCTCCCTCAAAAATTCATTTTACAAAAATGTTAGTAACATTTGGAAAACTAAGATTACCAAAGAAAACTGGTGATCACTTTTGTGAAAATATCTTCAGCATTTTTACATACAAGAGTATGTCTTCTTTCTTCATTCAAGCAAGACGGTTTGATTTAATTGGTACCCTCGCCTACGCAGCTGAAGACAATAACAAATACATTCTGATGATTTATCACAGATGCAAATGTTGCAAGGCTTGCACAAGATCTGTTTTGAAAAGTGATGTTGGCCTATTAAGCTAAGTAATTGACATTTTATTGTGGTAAAGTAAACAATCTAAAAATACTTATCTTAAGGTATTAATCACATCTTTCATAAGACATTTTTAAAACGTCTAGAATATCAAAATCAAAATTAAGGGTTCTACCCACATTGGCCGGAGAAGGGGACTCTCTCTCAGAATCTGCCCCTTCCACCACGGCTAGACCGCTACCCTTTCTACTGGACTTTGAATCGTCCTGTAAAAAGTGCTTAATTTTCTGCAATTTCTTGCCAAGTTGGTTAAGCTTTGAATTGAGCAAGTTCTCGAGCGATCCAATTCGGTCGTTCAGCTCTGTCATTGGGGTTGCGAATTTAGCCATCACTTGATGCGAGAGCTTTGTCAGATCCTGTTGGACTTGATTTTCCAGATCCGATTGCTGGTGAAGGCCGTGAGAATTAGTAGTGCAGAAGGAGAAAGAGAGAGAAAACAGAAAGTATGCAAAGCAGTGAAAAGCATAGAAAAGCATTAGAAGCATTGGTGCGAGTGCAAAACGCAGATAAGAAGAAATTAAGGATTTAATAAGATAATGAGAAAGGAGCGTAAGAGCACTTGTTTCGGCCATTTTGTCAGAATATTAAAGCAGCAGTGGAAATTGCATTTTTGCATCTTCATTCTTCCTTACTCAAAGCTAGTCCATTTTCTCTAATACTTTTATCTCAATTTCTCATTTTCTCAAAACTATAGTTCCATTTAAAATGTGACATGCAAACTCTTTAAAAAGAAAAGGGAATTAACTTATAACAATGGCTTTAAAAATGTCGCATTAATTTCCTCTAAACTTGGTCTATCGTCAAATTTTGACTTCTACTGCTTGAAACTGGTAAATCTCATCTAACTGACTAAAAAAAAAGATTTCCATACTTTTAGGGAAGAAATAAATGGCAGATATTTTCTAATCTAATTTTCAGCTATCTAACGAATAAATTAGAACCGTCACGTCTCAGATAATTCGTTGAACTAACCAAAGACTCTGCCGTTACATCAACTACTTCACTTGAACTTTTGTTCACTCCATCTGTCAAGCTACGGACTTGCTTCAAGCTGTTTTCAACAAAAGCTTTCAGTTCCTCAAGGTCGTTATTTGTAGCCGCAGTGCTTCTGGCATCGACCAACGACTGAAGCTGTGATCGTTATTTTGAAAAAGAGCAATAAAAACTTCGAGACACATCAAATCACACATGAATATAAGATGAAGATGGATAAAGGCATCAACAGAGATTCTGGGATGTTTCATATTTGCATTTGTTTATATGTGGAGAGGCAGGGACAGCAAAAGAGAAAAGGTCAGAGGATGAGAAATTACAATAACAAAGCATTAATAGGCATCAAGGTTAAAATTAAAGCTTCGTAGATGTTTCAAGGACGACCTAGATGAAGTTAGGCTTTGGGTATAAAACTGCATTGGGTATATATACGTGTGACATACAGTAACACACAAATCTCAGAGATAAACTTTCAAAACTGTGTTCTCATATTTAATTTATAACTGCTTTAATTTCTCGTTCAATTTTTTGTCATTGAAGCCCTTTCCATCCTTCCTTCCCTTACTCAACCTCTTCTTCTCTTGCACAACTTTTCCTGTTTTTATTCATCCTTTTGCCTCCCCCCCCCTCTATCTCCCATTCCATTTAAATTTTCTTTATTGCTCATTCAACACCTTCCCCTTTCCTTTCATCTCTCATTCAACATCTATTCTCTACTGCTCATTCAACCGCTGTAATTCGTCTTTCATCATTCAACCTCTTTCTCCTCTCCTCTTCTCTCCCCACACCCACCCCCTCTCTATCTCTCCCTTACTTGATACCTATGTCACCCTACCTTACATTGCCATACCAAAACAGTCGCATCAAAGACCAGAAAGAAAAGAAAACAGACCACACTATGAAGTTAGTATTGGCATCAGAAAAATTTGTGCACCATTTGTTATCAAAGTGTTTTGAAAAGACGTGGAGGAACGTTTTGTTAGAATAGGAATCGTGGAAATGTCAGCCATCAACAGAGCTATCCGAGTGGAATAAATATCTTCCTTCTGACCATTTCTTCATACCAGGTGGTATGACAGTCACAAGATATTCGGTACCATACAAGCCTTATAACTGACGATCACATCCCGACTTAATCCATTACGACCGCAAGGAATAGAAGCCGTAAGGGAAAGATCTTCAAGAAAGATTCGCTTGATATAAATAAATGAGCAAAGAAAAACAAGAAACAACGCTAGTATTAAATGGTCGAAGCACTTTTACAAAGTTGAAAAAAAAAGGAAGAAGCTCTCTGCTACATTAGTTGACTTGCCTTCTCTCTTTTTTCTCTGAGTTGCTCCAGGCCTTCTTTCAATTCTTCGATCATATTTTGAAGATCTTCGGGGATTGCGTTATCCATTATCATCTTTTCGACGTCGGACATGTTGGCCTTCTGTGCAACAAGTTCCTGAAGCAAAGTGACATTTGACATTTAATTTACTGGCCCTCCAGTGTTTCTATGGTAACAAGTTATTAAAGACATACATAAAATCAATCATAAAACATGTTCCATGATCGGGTTTCTAGCGGTGACAAAAAGACATCCCATATTGGATCAAATTTTGAAAGTCCTTCATGCTGTAACATTTTCTAGAGCGGTAATAAACTCTGAAACTTTATTTACATCCAATTTTACTTTGACTTCAAATCAAGCTGTTTATAACACTAAAACAAACTCCACAGGCAGAACATTTGAATTCTTTTAGTATTTCATGATTGTATCTTTATTACCGGAATAATTTCTTTAAAATCAGCCGCCTTTTTGTTGATCAATGATATTCAGATATCCAGATACGTAGAACTTGGTCAAGAACTTAAACTCAGGACAGCGCAAAACAGCGCAAACATTGTTTCTGCTTAAAAGTCTATTTGATATCCACAGAGAAAGACCTGCAGAATATTTAACTGTTCTGGTACAACTTCTTGTCTGTGAACACATAAATGCACAACTAGCAACGAATTTAGATTCTTCGAGGCCATGAACTAAATTTATGCAGAAAGTTTGCACTTATGCAGAGGATTCTCTCTAAATTTCTCCATCTCAAAGTATTATAAGTAACTGTCAAAAGATCGAGGTATTTATCAATAGGCTTTAAAAATCTCACTCATACTAGAATATACTTACTGAGATGTCTGTATCTGAAGATTTCTCAGTTTAAGATCTCAGAAATGAGGTCAAGAAAAGATTTACCTAACTCTGTCCAATAATTACAATTTTAAAACTGTTATGATAGACTTTGAAGTCATCATCTCAATTACCTCTAATCCAGTGACTCTGTCGTCTAAGAGGTTGTGCTTTCCACTCAATTCTCCAATATTTTTCAATATCTTCTGAATCTCTTGAGATGGATGGGCTGCGGAGGATGGTCTTGACGAGTGGCGGGATCCCGGAGGGGATGGGGTCTATTCAGAAAAGAAAAAAAAAACATCCATCATTGTTTCAAACAAGTTTTCAAAGATTACAAAATTAATCACAGTTCCAAGAGGACAGCAACAAAAGGGTATTTCTCTAAGGAAATTCATCCAAGATAAAACCTGGTTGCAGCAAGCAAACAACTGGACCCACTCTCAACCCCAGTCCCCTTACAACAAGACTGTAGCCGTGTGCTTAAGTTTAATCATTGTATGATCATTGTTTCAGATCAAGTGATGTATCACAAGTCCCTTCGAAAGGGAATAGATACCACACGTTTTTCTAATTGTAACTCGAGGAACGATCCACTGTGTATCTGAAAAGAAACTACACATGATCCTAGCTAAAGATGCTGAGAAGCAATCAAATGAAGGGTTACTTAAATTACAAAACATTCGACATGCATTTGACTTTGACCTCCAAAGCATTTGCTATCACTGTGGCATTTTAATTGTATAAATTAACACCATTGTAGTTCTGTCAATAAGTTGGAGCATCAAAGACCTCCCAAAAAGAGAAAAAAAAAGAGGAAAAAAGAGAGAAACTTGCAGCAAACCTAAATTTGAGCTAACAATGATGACTCAGAGAAAGTAAATGAAGGGGTTGTTTGAAGCTCTGACAGGACTTTTAATTTAAAAAAAAACAGAGACATTTCTTGTCAAGCACATTATGTATAAATATGAACATATCTTGAAAATGGCATATACTGTATATTTAATCAAAACTGTTCAGAAATGATTAATTTTTTTTTCATTAAAATAATTAATATCCTTTGAAAGGAATTCAATGTTGTTCAAAGGACAAGATGGATTTTGACAGATGGAGAGATGTGGAGTGGGAGACAGATAAGAGAGGAGCGAAATGAATCAGGAATTTTTCTCGAGCCTAGACCTGTCTAATTGAAACATTTCTATGTCATTTACTTCCAACCTTCTCTCATCATGGAATTCGCCGAGTGTTTTTGCATTATGAATAACCACAACTTGGCAAAAAAGGCAATAAACTTGACTGTGCATGCCAATTTTTTTTTCTCTCTGGAAAAAAGTAGAGCTCTGGGTGAAGAAGAATTCACAGAGGGAAACTAACTGTCCTCATAAACTGTGACTAACAGTAATAGATGACATGTTACAATGGTTCTCATTTTACGAAAATCAAATTAAACTTTTCCGATCGTTAATATTCCCGAATTTTAACTTTCCCTGGCAATTAGATGGACCTTGATAGTAGATTTAATGATAAGAAAGACATAAACATACTGTCGGGAAATGATAAGGATATGCTGATACTAGGGTACGATAAGTACTAGATAATTTGAAGGCGAATAAGAGTGAATTCCTACCATCAATCAATTATGTATAAAAGAGATATATGACGAATAATTAGATGAGAAGGGATAATTTGGTTATAAGTCGGAAAAAATCTACTGGGGAGGTAGAGGGGAAGTAAGGTATTTGGGGGGGGGAGTAAAGTTATTGCAATAAATGATTCAAGAGACAGAACCAGTTTTGTAACTATCAAGCTCTTTTAAAGTAGATTGCATGAACTAAATACCCAAAAATAAATTAATGAATAAATAAAGAAAATATGAAATACCTCAATCTTCAAATCCAATTTTTTTTTACAAAGATATGACACTTTATATTTTTTTACAGGAGGGAGGCTTGCACAGAACCAAAGGAATTAATTTCTCCGACAAGATTATTAAAGTGATATAAGAATTAAAATACAGCTCTGTATTACAGGAGATTATTTGAATTAACCATAATAGATGGATCCCTTCCATTGGCAAAATCACAAACAGGACTGATTAAGGTGAAGAAATTCTTATAATGCACCTAACACTGATAAACGGTTGTCATTTTGACCAACGATTTTTCAAAAAATGCAAAAATGAAAGTATTAAAATGCCTCAAGAAGAGTTGCCTTGCTGTATTAACCCTATCAGCATTCCCAAAAGAATGCAGTAGTATAAAAAGGGCCTAAGCAATTCGTCTGCAGTATATCTTTTCATCTACAGTACAAATGAATCGGAAAACGAGACTGACATAAAAATTGGAACGGTGCTGTTTTTCTTCTTAACAGCGATTTCGTTTTCACAGATGTACTGGTACAAGCTACAGTTGCATACAAATTACAAAATAGACTCTTAATCGAAATTCAGTCTCCTCAAGTAAGTTTATTAAATTTCAAATCGACTAACGCAATTACAGCTTCTGATGTTTTGAATTAATCAAATGACGAATCTATGCCGAAATGGTAACAATCGTTTCCAAAATGACCTTTAATTAAACTAAAAACATGGCACCATACATGAGTTGAGGGAGTTGCATGCAAGGAGTTGCTATGGAAACTCCCTTATGCATGCAACCATTATAAGAGCTGGGTCAAGACAACCAAAACTTAAATTTCTTTTGTCTCGGCTTGTTTATGAATATAGAAATATTTCTGTGTAACTTGTTTTGGTTTAAATATTAGGAACCAAAGTACAATTCAAAAATCTGGGAAGCAGTTGCTACTTGGCAGCAATGTTGCTGACAATCAATAAAGTTGGAATTTTACCTAACTTACTGCCAACAATAAGTCCAGGTAAATATAATAACATTTATATGAGTGTGATGGACTCTAAATAACCAGAAAACAAAAACGTTCAGTGGTTACGATGCCTAAAGATATTCATTGTGTGGTAAGCCATACATGTTAATAATTGATATGAACTTGTGCACACTAAAATGAAGAGGATTATCTATTGACTAATGCGACAACATGTAAAGGAGGGTATCACGAATCAGTTATCATGTTGATAGAGTCTATTTATTGACATAGAATTACCAAAGAGCCAATCGGCTCTGTGAGTTTCTTGCCATACAATTTGCTCAAAATTCTACATATAAGTATATTACTATTGAAGAGCAAGTGACTTACAATTGTATAAGTGAGAACCAGAAAAACTCAGAGTTTTCCACGACTGGAAAGCTTACTGAGCCTCAGGCATCGTAACCAAAAACTAGTTCCCTTTTTTCTCACAAAATTATGAATGATAACTTTGAGGATATGTACAAGATTCACACAAAGGGGTGACCAATTTTTTAATATTCTTTATAATAAATTGGAGATAGGCAAGTGAGGTGGGCAGTAAATGATACTGTTAATAATGGGACACATTTATACATTAATGTACCTACCTATATAGGTTACAGTTACCTATAGGAAATATTGAGCCTAACACACTGTGTGTATCTAA
>KN896415.1:660-13298 GCA_000934455.1 Apostichopus parvimensis
TTCAACGATGGCAGCGTTGATGGCACACTTGGTTCATTAGTTATCAACCAGTAATTATTTAACTCTTTCGTTTGACTGAATATCAACAACCATTGACCAAGCAGTCAACAGAAGCCCGATTTCTCGTAGGCCCTACAAGAAATTCAGTCGTGACACTGTTCAAAAACACTCTTTTTTTTTTAAATTATGACAAAATTTTATGACACCTTTGACAAAATTGGGGGGGGGGGGGCCGTGCCCCAATGGGCACGACGCCACTGTAGGCAATGTAGTTGGGGTCAAGGGGGTCAGTGATCGTCAAGTCTGTTTTTTTAATGTCGGTGCAGAGACGACTAATTAGTATAATTAATGTCTTATACAATATCATTTGTGATCTGTTGTTGAGAAATTTAAGTCCGACGAGAGGTATAGTTTTCTATGTTTTGATTCTCTTCGAATAACTTTATTTCTGGCACACTTTTGGGTGGTTGAAATGCTCTCACCTTCCCTCTACTCCCCGTGCTCCCGCCCTCTCAGATATCTTCCTTCTGTGCCCTTCGAAATTTATTTCCCGTATTTCAGCCAGAATTCAAAGATCATTACGGATGCGCATGCTATATTGTGTCCGCTAACTTCAAGCGATTGATCAATAGGGTCGGCGTCTGTTCGTATTGTCCGCTAGGGTTATATTTAATCTCCGCTGTTATGTTTACTGCGCCACATGTGTGAGCTAAGTAACATATTCGACCATAGCTTAGGCTACTGTACGTAAAAGACAGACCATAGTTCTTAGCTTAGGCTGAGTTGCCACAAAATTCGATTTATGCGCTGGAAGATTTGCAGCCATTAACCGAAACCTAAGTCCTGCAAGATGACACCAAGTTCTAAGAAAACAAGGAAAAGAAAGAGGAGAAAGCCTGTCACCGAACAAGAACAAGGGTATTAAATTAATTCGTATTCACTCGTTACCCAAGTATAATAACAGCAGTATGCTAGTACTAGGCTAAAGCCAAAGGGCCTAACTTTACTCAATGATCTACACAAATACAAGTAGAGTCTAACTTTATCATTAGGCTAAGTTTGGCCCACAGTTTTATCGCTTGGTCATATACTGCTTAGGCACAAGTTAGGTATAATTCAGGCCCTATGCTGTTTATGAATTGGACAAAGTCAGAAATCATTACACCTAGGTCTACAGTCTACACTAACTTAGGCTACAGTGCATTAGCGATGCCAGATGGAATCTACCTTGGCCTATCCTATAAGGAGTAGTAAGTGATCATATCCTTTTCATTTTCAATAACAAATATGCATAGCCCTTTTGATAACAATTCCTGAATTTTCTATCAAAATCGGACACAGTGAAAAATTTATTTAGGCTAGGTAAAGTTAATTTTTGAAGGAATTAAAAGTATGGTAAAAACTGTTATTTTGTCACATACTTTGCCTAACAATTCACAAAATTTATCTTTATTGTTTTATTGGCTTCAGTTTCATTGGTAAGAAGATATCTTTCTTCCTGATTCTTTTTGTTGTTTTATCAAAAAAGCAATCATGACTAGGCCTATATGCCTATTACGAGTAAAAGCTTACGTTATAACATCTCTTAACTTGCATTTGTAACCACAGCACTAACCTGAGTCAGCCAGACAGGCGAGTCACTCAATGAGCCAAGTCTTTGGTTATAGTGATACCAGTAAAGACTATTTAATGACAGTATACATACTTTTGTCACAATCACTAAATGAAAAACATGTTTTCAAGCATCTTGTGAATTCTTACAATTTTGTCCTTGATGTTCAGCAATAGATGGTAAACAAGCATATTTGAGTAGTCCATTAACGACTGCATTGTTGCTTTAAAATTGCCAGTAGGCACTGTGACTACTACCATGCAGCAATACAGGTACTATTATATAATTATTTTTACAGGAATCGGTCTAAGAGAAGTAAATCTCTTATATGGGAAATTCATCATCTGAATCAAGAGTTAGACAGGATCACGGCTGATCCAGATCTGACAACTCAGGAGAAAGAAACCAAGAAGGAGAACCTACAGGAGAAGATAGCAACGGTAGTTATTGACAAACAGTAAATGAGGGAAATGAAACTCAAAAACTGCTTCTCAGAATGCTTTAATCATCTCTCGTCTGTCTGCCACACATTTACATTACTTATCCAGTTTGGTCTGCACTCATGCCAGTATTTTAAAGTATTTACAGGGAATAATTTAGTATCAAAATTTTGTGGAACAGTTTTGAAAGTTCTGAAATTTTTCCACCCTAATAAAATATTATGGTTTCTGTATACAAAACCTGATACACAACTTTACACAGTTTGCATAGCAAATTCGCCCATTTTGCATTGCAATTTTCTGATATGTTACTAGATAAATTAACCTCTGAAGTATAGCGGGTCAGATAAGAACTAATCAAGCCATTAATTTTGTTTATTCTTTTCTTAACTTGACTGCAAATATAATTGGATATTTACAAAACTGTTTCCTTTTCTGACATATTAACTACATGTATGCAAGTCCAATCACCATTGTTTCAAATTTCAACAATTTTTCTTGATGGTGTGAGGGGGTCAAAAATGCATTATGTACAGTGTAGTTACAGTCATCATATTCAATGTAGAGTGATTTTGGCTTGAATAAAATGCTTTTTATGTGCTTTTTATATCTGAACATTTTTATATACATTTCTTCTTTTTAACAGTATTAAAATATATACAGCACTCTAGACTAAGTGACGGTTCACTTTGATAACCGGGGAATAAGTTAGTGGACATTTCAATTTAGTGTAGCTGTTTTGGAGGCCGCTCTGAGTGATGTCCCTTATAAAATACACTGTTTTCTGTGTACAAAAACTGCTATACAGCTTAACACTTGCGTAGCAGTCTGTCTGTTTTGTGTAGTATTTTGCGCTGCGATACCAGATAAATTTTCCCCTGATAAGTGTGCCATGATAATCGCTATTAACTACATACATTGAACCTTTTTCTGTCTGACTGACTGACTGACTTTATGATCTACTTTTCCTCCTCAGCTTGGTGGCCTAACAGCTTATCAGACTGCCTCTAAGAAAGGAGAACATCACCATGGCAACTTCAACTCTGCCCAGTGGGTGATAAAAGCATTGCAAGAGGTTTTTCCTGCAGGGCAAGAGGTAAAAAGTTTGGGAAATTTGAAACTACAAATGATTATAGAATGTATATGAATCAGCAAATGTTACTGTAAAAGGGATGATGTCTGGGTAGCTCAGTTGGAGTGGTGCAGACAGGAATTGTCCTGTGGGATACATGTCTGATAAATGCACATATGAAATGTAAAATTGCATTGCTAACAATAAAAGAAATAGCATAGACTTACAGTAGTCTCATTGCAATTTACTTAGAATAGGGCCTTGTGTTTAAATGTAATATTGAAGCAATTGGCTACAGTTGGTAGTAGATATTGTCATCACGGATTCACAGGATTAGACTTATTTCAGCTATAACCTGCACTGTATGAAGTAAAAGTGTCATAAGGCATTCAATGCCATCTAACCCTAACCCTCTTTTTGGCACTAATGTAGTAATAATTCTGGCAAAGAAAAGTACATTGTCATGATTGTGTGATTGTTAATACTGCACAATAGTATCAAAGAAAGGTTATGTAGAACAGGGAGATTGAATGCATTTAATGAGGCTTCTGCCAGTGATTGTGTATGCAGTTCCTGTCTGGTATCACCTTCTACTTGAAAAGGACAAAAAAAGAATCAGAAGTTTCTTGAAATACTGCTAAAATATATTTTATCTCGACTTTGAAAGCATGGGTGATAAAGTAAACACTGCTGCTAGAAATGACTTCCTAAGACTAGCTAAGAATATAAATAGTTCTAAAGATCACCCACTTCACTCCGAGTTGATCTCTCTGTTCGAACAAACTAGTACAAACTATGAAATCCTACTATCTTGCCAACTTTTAGAATTATGCTTTTTAAGAACTCATTTATCTACAGAGCAGCCATTTATATTCCAAATGGGTTCTTAGAATCTCCGTTATAATCCTTTTAATCTTTCAACCCTCTAATCCTCCATCTTATTTCTTATTTGTTCATACTTTCATGATTGTACATTTTACATCTTTTGTGTATCATTATTATATGTCCTATTTATAAATTTTGTAATTTATACTGGAATAAAGAAATTGAGTGAGTGTTGCATTGTTAATATTTTTTGTAAATGAGAAGCATATAAGCTTATTTAATTTGATCAAGAAACTTTCTGCATATATATATATATCATTCTGTATTTGGATATATTTCTTTTAGAGACCACGGTTGGAGTTACTAGACGTTGGTGCAGTCAGCTTGAATTATGAAAAACAGAAGAAATGGATTTCATGCACTGCTAT
The DNA here is from genome assembly GCA_000934455.1 of Apostichopus parvimensis. Taxonomy (NCBI): domain Eukaryota; kingdom Metazoa; phylum Echinodermata; class Holothuroidea; order Aspidochirotida; family Stichopodidae; genus Apostichopus; species Apostichopus parvimensis. Next base: position 5,038 of record KN896415.1, read on the forward strand.
TGATCTGCATCCACAACAAGCTGATATTTTGGAGTGTGACCTGATCAAGTTTCAGGTAAGATGATTTGAAAATCTATACGTAGTTCTTTTATGTCGACGGTAATTGGTTATATATTTCAGAAATTCTACATGTAGCAGCATATGGAGACAAACCCAGTCGTCCTCCAAACCAAACATGGAAGATTTATTTTATGATGACCAACTGCAGTCAAAACAAAGATGAGAATGACCGTGGCAAAATATTTTCCAATTGCAAGCTGATGGGGGGTGATGGGTAGCTGCAAGTTTGTACTTTGTGTATTGCCATGTTGGCCCCTGAGGATGACTACCTTTACATTGCTTTTATACTGCAGGCTCTAGAAGCTAGCAGCATCGAAACATTGCAGTATCAACTGACCAACTTATTGAAAATTGTTCAAAAGTCATTGCTCTTTGGACCATTTTGACAGGATGTGTATGAACTTGGAAGTCATTTTACTACCAATCACCAGGCACTGATCAGGGAAGAGGAGGGGGGGGGGAAGGGGTGTGGATCATGTTGAGAATTCCACAACTTTTAGCCACTTGTTAATAAATGTCAGGGCATAAAAAAGCTTCTGACTTTCATTTAAAATTTACCGACTTGTGCAATGTATATGCTATGAGCATAAATGTTCACAAATTCCCACTGTCATTACAAGGCCTGGGGGTGTAAATCATCCACCTGCTTCTCCTTTTAAACCCCATCAAAGTATTAAAAGTCTTTATTATCACAACCTTGTGTGTAGGCCTAATTTATAACCTAAATATATTTGCCCCAGAATGCATCTTTCACATCTAAAAGTTGAATTGTGTACCCCTCCTTTGTAAAATCCTAGTTCTGCCCCTGCTCATAAAGTTAAACAAATGTCATTGCTTGACACTGTAAAAGTAACTGAGAGGGATCTACTCTCATATAAAAATAGAATGGTCTTTACTATTCACCAAACTCTAATGTCGTAAGGTGTCATTTACAGGATATAATTTTGCGTTCAAATTTGGTGTAGCATTTTTAAGCTTCTGATTGTTTTCTTTCATTGAAATGAGTACTAGAGAGTTCTCGGGGTGAAAACTGTTATAGATGTTTAAACTTGTATAGCAAACTTGATAATTTTGTATAGCATTTTGCGATATCCTGCTGTATAAATTATGCCCCGCTTAAAGGAAGTGAAACTTGCGAACAAAGAAACGTCTGATGCCGGTAATCTGACGTAGTTTCAAATGAGACAGAAGTGTTAGACACCACCATCGATCTCAGAAAATACACACACAGCTTGCTACCGTCGGTATTTAGACACTAGTGTACAGTCAGTACATACAGCTACGGTCAATACCCACAACACAGTGTATATAGCAGCGATGGACATCACAGGTCCAAATAAAAGATAACAAGGTATCACGTTTTATTACTGTCTGCATTTTGTAGCTACAAGAAAAAAAATTAATTTGCAAGCAAACGGAAAGTTAACTTTTTCAGAGGGCGGACCGCCGTTTGGGGCGAGTCTTCAATGCCTTGAACTGTGATTACACCTTCTTCCTATCTCTTCTTTTGTCTTTTAGATGAAACAGTCAGAGATATTTGATATCATCGTCCTCAGTTTGGTCCTCAACTTTGCTGGAACACCGGAGAAGAGGGGACGAATGTTGCAGTGTACCAGTCGCCTTTGTAAAGAGAATGGATATGTCTTTGTAAGTGCTGCCGTGCTGGTAACGTTAACTCTTAAAAGCAGTGGTATGGTTTCAAAGGTGGTAGTATTAGAAGGAATGAAACCTACGTAGCATTTGTGCGGTCTTGGCTACGAGCCCTGACAGGCTAAAGGTGGGGTTCTCATCCAGGAGTAATCCACAATCTGTGGTCTGCTAGATTGTGAAATATCCCTAAGCAAGCTAAATCTGTACATTGGATATCCACCAGACATGACATTGTTATGCTCTTTTGTGTTTTGGGGTTTCAACTTACAGTATCTTTCTCTGTTAGATAAGTGTTACAATGTCTGCCCCTGGGAATATACTCTTTAAATTGGTTGCAACAACCGTCCAGACTTTGCTGCTTTGTACATAATATATTGCCATTAATGATAGTTTAAGACCATCAGCATTGCCACAATGTATAAAGTTAATAACCTATGACCAATATATTACATTACCTCTTGCTTCCATACTGAAACAGTTAACTATTTCATCCCCACTCTCAATGTCTGTGTATAACAGGGGAGGAGATGATGTCAGTACCTACAGGAATCGTGGATAAATTTTAAACTCGCAAAAATTTGAGAGCTATGGAAGGCTGTTAACCCTTCTTTAGAGCAGGGTTGTGACTGGAGCCCCATCTAGTGAATTTTCAAGTGTAATTGTTGATATTTATATATTGTATTTTAGAATGATTGACTATACAGTGTGTCTGTTGTCTCCTTAATGCTGTTCTGTAGATCATCACTTGAGACATGAAACACAAACACCTAAATTGTAAATATTTTTTCGGTTTTATCAATTCCAGATTGTCCTGCCGTTGGCTTGCCTTGATAATTCCAGGTACATGACCGATGACTTACTGGATGAAATCATGGCAAGTCTTGGGTTCAAGAAGGTCAAAGGTCACGACAGTCGTAAGCTCAGCTTTAAGATGTACCAGAAGGAGGAAGCCAAAGTGAAACAGGATTTTAAGAAAAGGAAAGTCAGGGAGGGAGTTAGATGTAATAACTTTTGTATCACTATGGAGAGAAGAGGCAGGTGACATTCCGGATGCAGCCAGCCAGGACTTGTACATGTTAACGTTAGTTTCACTCGGAAGAGTAAATCAAACATCGTCTTGCAGGCACAAAATTTTGGCCCAGTGGTGTGTTTGCGAAAGTCTTCCATAAAAATTGATGTTCTAAAAGTTTCGAAAGAAATCTATGTATACTTTTGTGAATAGGTTGCATTTCAGTTAATTTTATGTAACCTAGTTGACATGCCAAGAAGTCTTTGTCATTCTTCTCACGATGGTAGGCGAGAAAAGACAGTTTCCCCTTGGTTTTGAAACAAACTCCATACAGGCATGATTTGAGTCATTATTTTAGGAATACTGGACTCCAAAGTTTTAAGTACCTCTGACAGTTCATAACTCTTTTCTACTTCCCGCTAGATAAACGCCAGGTTACTTTATTGCCTGAAAATTGGGGAGTATTCCTAAATAGTTCATAACAGTAACAATTTCAACCCTAAATATTATATATGCAAAATAGGCTAGGCCAGCTACCTTTGTTATGTCAGTGTGGTAGGTCTAAGCACAGTATCCATGTGTTTTGAACTGTTTGCTCAAATCTATCAAATGATGGCAAGCGAAACAAAGCTGCAACCACAACCAGCGATCAATCTACTGTACTGGATCTGTTTTGTACAGAACATATGAATGCATACTAAAATTGTTTTCTCTTTTTACTTGCAAATAATACTTTATTGGTACTCATAATGGATGATATAAGTGTTTCAGCCATGAACAGACAACGATGTGTTGAACAAGCTTTCTTATACCTGAGAGACATTTTGCTGATTTCAAAATTGAAAAAAAATACACAAGTTTCCACTTCAGTTTCTTTTGTGCTTTACTCTCTTTATTTCATCTTGGCTTTACAAATAACGTCAAGTTTGGGCTAATTATGAAGGCGTTGCTGCGATTGTAGCAGCAAATTAATTTACATGATGGAATGTGTTCTGTAATTCTATTGTTTTGTCTCTCCCACTTTGATGATAAATAGGATGCTCAGTAATTACTGGATACACTTAATTAATTTTACTAAAAATATAGAACTTTTCATGAATTTTGCAAATTCATCTTAAAAGTTTCATTCAAATCTTAAATCCTTTGAACAATTCCTATTCATTCACATAATTGAAGATGACATTTTGTCTTTCTTATAATATTGAAAGAACTATAGATGAAGGAGTACAATCAACTAATGTTTTGAAGTTATATCATGTTGATATCTTAAAAGAGATGCATGTGATTCAAACCATAACAATCAACAGTAGATAACTTATACCCAGAAACAGTTGATATTCTAAAATATTAAAATACAGATCAATTCAGCAAAACTTTTCACTGATTGTGATCCATTAGTTTGATTTCCCTGAGCCTCTTGAGGTGGATTTCTGAAACAATCCTCTATTTGTGAAATGTAATGAAATGTTGACTAATTTGTACATTCATCTTTTCAAATGTTGAACAGACTGAACACGAACACTATTGAATGAAGGTTCAGTTACAAGGACTGAATTTAAAATATTAAAAAATTAAAAAGTTAAGGTTTTCAGAAATAGTAATGCATGGTTCTTAATCCTGAATTATACAGTCCTTTTTAGTGCACTAAATTAAACAGCGCTTAAATAAACCTCTGAGAGTTGCAGACGATCCACTTCTCTCATCTTATAATGATAACTCATCATCATCAGTTACTCCATCCTCCATCAACTTTGAACTCTGACCCTGTGATGAAACTTGACTGTTGGTAAAATGAAGAAGAATATGCAACCATCAATTTAAAGGAGGAGTTATATATATATATGCAGTTAAGAAATTAGGAGAAGGGTCCTTTGTTGGTTTGTACTTTCTTTAAATCTTTGAAATGGAATTTACTTGTTAAGTGGACACGGTTAAGACAATTGAAAGCACACAGGATGACCAGCGCTGTAGCAAGTCAAAACACGAGTCCAATAACCAGGCCAAGAATTTCACAACTTTAAGCCACTTGCTACAAAATGCCAGTGCGTAGAAAAAGTCTACCTTCTAGAAACAAATTCCCACTTGCATCATCCTTGAATTAATACAAAAGCAACCTAAATTTGTACTGATAGCAAAAATGACAGAATTCTTTATTTCTACTGGCCAACAGCTAAATCCTCTGGCTTTTAGCCTGAATTTCAAACCTTAACTTACTCACTCTACTGAAATGAAAAGACTTGTAGGATATTTGACATATTTCTCCATCGAGATCGAACAGACACTGTCTTGACTGACTCAAAAAATACTGGTGAATGTACGCAAAATAAAAGTGGCATGGTACGACTCTTGAATGGGATTAATAGAAGATGCAAGTCGGGAACTAGAACATGAATGATACAAACTCATTCAACCTTATTAAGAATTGTGCAATAGAAATTTGACAAATTTGACATTTGATTTTTTGGACAAACTTGACAATGTATAGGGAGAGAAACACCCACTTCATTATGCTTCAGTGAAAGCTTCCATTAACATGTTACTCTTATACTTTTATTACCATTACTTCCAGTACAATTATACTTTCATTGTAATCATGATAATAAACAAACAAATGAAATTGATTTTCTGATACGCAAACTCACCTCATCAGATCCTAAAAATACTGCGATATTAGCTACTTCATCGGTGGTGCCCAATCGACCCGTAGGCTGACGAGCGAGGAAGGAAGCCATAGCCTGAAATCAAACAGATTGAAGCAGTCATAATTACAATAAAAAATCTATCATTCTACAACTTTTTTTTCAAAGGTAATCAAATACCGGAGGTTCAAACCAGAACAAAAACATCTTTCCATTGTCTAAAAAAGACAATAAAATACATTTTGCACAGATATGAAATGTGAGGATATTAAAAGATTCTGACATGAAAAGCCTCAATGCAGCTTTATCATTCTGATTTTAAAGTAAGTAAATGTGTTCTGCTATTAACCTTTTTTGCAAGTCAATAATTTTGTTTAGATCTCCCACATTTGAAGCTAACATTCCACTAATGTATGAAGCTAAATCGCTTCACTGTCAAAGCTTGCCAAATGTACAATTCTGACAAACTCAAGAGCACAACTTGAAATATTTGCTGCCATTCATGAGTTGAAAGAACAAATTTGTTTACATTGTCCTATTTCAAATTACAATGGAACACAGCAACAAACTATGATCAAATAGACAAGGGAGCATTAACATATTTAGTACTCTCTTTGGAGTGATAGTTTTATTCGCACAGAATGATAAAAAAAAACAGGAACACAGCACAACATTGAATCTTTATGACATCTATGCTTTAGAAATATATTACCGTCTTAAAGAGACGGTGAAGAAAGAAACACATGGACGCAACAAATCTTTCGTTTTCTGAACGGCCTCTCGTGGCTTTCACAGAACTGATTTTGACGAGGCCATAAGTCATCGGTATTTGCCATTAAATATGCTACAAAGTCAGAAACAGGTCACTCATATGCAAACAAAAACATATTTTATTACCATTCTCAAACTACTAAACCTTTTAGTTTTGAAAAAGTCTTGGGTATTTTAGCATGTTAACAAGCACTGATGGCCTGTTAATGACTAACAGTGCATATGGATATTTATCCCATTTCATGAACAAAACAAATTTCCAGGACTGCAGGTCTAAACATTTCTTTTGTTTGGTTATCCTAAGCAACACACACCTTGTCAAGATCACCCATTGCCTTCATTCTATCTCTGAGTGATGGTGAATCGATTGTACCCGGACAGATACAGTTGAATCGTATTCCCGTTTTGATAAAGTCTGCGGCAGAGCACTTGGTTAATCCAATGACAGCAGCTTTTGAAGCCCCGTAGACTGCACGGTTTGGTGCTCCTGTAGTAACATGAACAAAATGATATGCAATTTTATTACACAAAGTAAAATTACAGTATTCCAGTTTCTCTTTCCTTAATTCCTGATGATAAAGACAGCCCATAAATAGAATAAAATGTTTCAAGTTAAAACTACATTTGAAGAGGGGGGGGGGGGTGGGGGTGGCTTAGAAGCAGTTAATTTACTGTAGGAGTAGTGTACTCTATTTACAAGCCAAAATTCACCAAAACAGTCTCCTAATGAAAAGTATCAAGTTGCTACATATATATTTGACACCACAAAACAAAATTGAGGCTACCTTTATGGTAAACAGACATGCAGGGTGGCCAGATGTCCATTTAAGGCTGTATAATCTTACACATTCATTGCACTGTCCTCCATCCCCAGTGACCTATTGCTTGATGCATTCATGTCCAGCATTACCAAATAAAAGGTTTTTATGAAAATTTCGAACAGAAATCTACAGCTACTATGCATTTTTAACACACTGTTTGTAGGTGGTGTATTGTACTGGCTTCCATATGAATGTCAGGTATGTATATACATAGATCTGCTTTGACCACCAGACAAATGGCCATTGTATTTACTTAATTTACATTTCTAAGTAGGACATGTTGACATCGTGAAGTAAGTAATCTACAGGTGTCCCACAAACTTCATGAATACTATTTGTACACCCGTAACAAAAATGTACAAAATCTTACCTTTATAACTAGAAACAATGGAAGACATGTTAACCACACTTCCCTTTTTTGCTTCAATCATCTACAAAAATTGAAAAATATAGGTAAGGATATTTCAATGAGGTTAAGAAGACTATATGGCTTCAATCATATGCAATATAGAAAGTTTATTGAAAGGATGTTTAAATGATGGATACTACTGTAGGTGTCGACATCAAGATCAAATGTGATTTATTAACTTGAATTAGACTAAACCCGTACCCATATATGATCTAAGCCTCCAGATCAGGATCATATCCTTCTAATCCCTATAATGCCAAGGGAGATCAGGACATAAACTCCATGTCAGGATCAACTGTGGTACTGCACATGTGTACATGCACTGGAATCACACTAATCCCATATTTAATTTTGGCATCGAGATTAGATCATTAATGCTGGGATCAGATCCTTCCCTCCAATTGTTAGGGGAGATCAGGATATGTACTCCACATCAAGATCAAATGTGTACGTACTTGCATTACAATAAGTTTATCTGATCTCCTAATTCCTTATATGTCTGGTTCAAACCGTTACTTAACAAACTTTCAAGTTTTCAGAGTACATTTCTGGTCTACATATCTTTCACTACTGCATTGCTTTCACTCAGTTCTACTACTTAAATATATCCATTTTCCTCCTCAAAAGGTGTTGAAAATGTTACTAATTATTAATTAACTTAAGCACTTGAAGGTAAATAATTACTTCTGTCTACACATTTTAGTAACATGTAACACTAGGCCTAGTCTAAGCACAGCATAACTGTAACGTATTGGGTATTCCAGAGAGAATAAGGAAATGAGATAATGGTTCTAAGTGCAACGTGGTTTATTCTTAAGACATCAACTGGAGGGTGCATCCTGATATTTCGGGATGCTACACTCCTCCTTCCTTATCAATATGTCTCAGTCACTTCTTTTGTC
>KN896419.1:602-11146 GCA_000934455.1 Apostichopus parvimensis
ATATAATTGTTTGTCTAAAAGAGAAGACGAAAGAGAAACAAAACAGCAGGGAAACGAGGAAGTCGCTGACTTGCTTTCATTCTTGTTGTGTTCAAATGCAATATGATACTTTATGAAATTGAGTTCTGGTGAATAGTTTCAATATTAAAACTTGAACATCACTAAAATACATTGCAGATCCAACGATTATATCAGGGAATATATCGCTACAGGAGAAGAGTACACTAGAACTCAATATTAATAAGACAAAAGAAATGGTGATTGATTTTCGGAAGTCCAAAGGGGTATTAAATGATGTCATTATTAAATGAAGTATTGTTGAAAGGGTAGATAAATATAAATATCTCGGGGTGGTGATAAATAATCGACTTGCCTGACATGATCACGTAGATATTGTAATGTGGAAACTAAATTCTAGGATGCATTGCCTGCATATGATGTATAAGTTTAATGTCAATATTAACATTCTTGCCATGTTTTTTAACTCTACCATTTGTGGTGTTTGGCAATATAATTTGGTGTCATGTGGTGGCAATGCTAGAAAGGAAGATACTTATTGTATTGAAGCTATGATCAGACAGGCAAGTCCCTTAATTGGGGAAAATCAGCCAACCTTGGCCTCGTCCTACCAACAGCTCCTACGAGAAAAACTCTACAAAATTATGAATGACGATGACCACCCACTACGTGTGTGTCTGGACAAAACAGTGTTCTCTCTTCAGCGTTCTAGCTCTTTCTTTTGTGCTAGGCCAGGTACTTCCTGGGTTTATCAGTGTATCAATTAAGGGACAAGGGAGTGAATCTAGTAGATATAATTATTTGGTTTAATCAGATGTTTATCTGTCATCCTCCTCTCAATTCAGACCTATCGATGCTGACTTCATAGAGGAAGGCGGTGGTTACGTGTACGAAGACGAGATGGTGACTTACAGAGAGGAGACCTTTTCCATATCTAAGTTTTTATCAAATTGTCGAAGAACATTCAAATTTCTGGGTTTGCTTCATATCGACGATGAAGTCGTAGATTCGTTGCCAGCCTCAAAGGTAAATCTTAGATAAAACTGAACCCAGATTAATTTAATTTACAAGATTGGTAAAAGACAAAATGGCTTAATTGTGAGGTTAGTTGGAGAGGCGGAGGGGGGGAGGTGGTGGACACTGGGAAGGCCTAGGGAGTGCTTTTAAAGTAAAAATTAGAATGGGGGGGGCAGGGGATTTATCATTTTGAAGGGAATGGGAAGGGATTTATCATTTTAAATTAATCTTTGTTAACTGTAAATCTTAAATTGTGTGAAGATGAGTACTTGTTAAAAGTAACATTGTTTACAGAAAATGTCTTAAATTTCATAACTTATTATACCTAGTATCATATTTGGGGGAAGGTGGGGGCGGGGGAGTGGGGAGGGATTGGAAAGGCACATTATTATTGTAGTCTCCATGATGTGTACATGGATTACTGGTCATGTTGAATGGTCTCAGATCTATGGCAATAGTATTTCTCATGTATATCAGCTTGTGTTACCCTACTTGCAGAAATTGAATTTTGGGAGACAAGCGAGGGTTTTCTAAGACTCAAATTCATGGGGGTGTGGGGGTGGGGTATGTTTTACTGTAAATGTTCATCCATCCAAGATATGTTGTTTTGGTTTCCTCATAGGTGGCAAACCTTTCTTGCGAAACCAACATATTAACAGCACTTCAAATGTACAGGGAAAGGAAGCAGTTTGCATTGGTCTCTATGAATGCTTTCTTTGACACTATCAGAGCGGTGGACTGTAAACAGGTTGTAGCCTGTGTTGAGGTCAGTAGCTTTTCCTATCAATTTCTTCCTTTAGAGCTGTATTACAATGTAAATTTCATTTTAAACATGGACAAACCACTGCATATCATGATGGCTTACATGGTCTCTTCAGTGTGGACTAGGTTCTCATGCAGAGACCACTTCATATCATGATGGCTTAAATGGTCTCTTCATTGTGGACTATGTTCTCATGCAGAGACCACTTCATATCATTATGGCTTCTTCTGCAAAGAAATTGCACCTTTTGCAAAGAGCGAGCAAATTTTTGGTGTTATAGTCGAGTCAACGGACACATGCTCAGGTATCGTTTACAGACTGAGCATAGTGGTACAAAACCTTACGCCTGGTAAAATGCAACTGGACTATTGAAATGGCAAAATATCTGGAATATTTTTTGTATATAACATGGTTACGCTCGACAAAGGGCATGGATTCATACATACAAGTCATTCTAGTAATGAATTCTGGGTAAGTCTTGTTCTGTGTATGATACAACTTTTAGTCTCGATTTCTACTGACACGTGTAATGACAAGAGCATGTGTCTCTGCACACATGTCCTGTACATTACATATGGAGGTTAGTGCTCACACCAATAACACATTGTTAGTGGTAGGTCAAAGGTCAAATGCTTTTGTTTACAAAACATTCCTGTGTCAGCTGACTAATTTATAAACAAAAACTTTTAGTTGAATCATTCTGTACAAAGGGGTACTTCCTGTGCCTCATCATATTAACAATGTGGTTGTAGAGAACCAGTCTTAACTGACAAGGGATAATTTAGACTGTCACATCAGGCATCGGCTTGTGCTCGTTTATAGTGGAATGCCTAGTATGGCTTTAAGTACAATATATGAATTATGGTAGAATGTAGTATTTTGTACATATTTTAGAAACCCACATTTCCCACCCCCCTCCTTTTCCCTTCAAAGAAAATAATAAAAAATAAGTTAATGGTAACAGAATTAAAAATATCACACATATTTCCTTTATTTCCACCAGGCAATTACATCTATTATGAATACCTACCCAGGAGATGGAAAAATTCAAATTCCTGGCAGGTAAATATCAATTTTTTGTATAGTTGTGTAAAAGTCTATGTGTAAACAGAAGTTTTAAGTGAAACTCACAGGTAGAGCTTGAACAATTTGGCCTGTTCTCAGTGTTACTAACACAGCATACAATGTTACGTAAATCATGATTCCCACGCTGTCTGAAATAAAAGGAAAAGTTGGGAAAAAATACCTTTGTTTTAGGTCTTGCATGTCATAGTCTGGCAAAGCAATGCAAAGTTTTCATTTGAATGCCTCCATATCTCACAAAAACTTCTTTTTTTGGGGGGGGGGGGGGGGGTGGAGGGGCATATTTTGTCTGGCGCAGTCAATTTTGGATATATACTCTACTATCCTGTGATTTGATCTTTTTGCTGTCTAGCTAGCCTTCATGCAATTTAGCAAAGTCATCGGTTCTATCCTAACGTTAAGATCATATGCTGGCTATTACAGCTAGGTCTAGACCTACTAGTGCACTGCGATAAGATTTACATGAGCAAGGTGTTTTAAAAGTGTGAGATGAACTTAAAAACAGCATTAACCAACATTAGTTCCTCATTAGTGTGTCAGCTTCATAATAAACTGTAAAACATGTGTTGTCTTGAAATTAGTCTGGAAAAAAGTCTGGAATTTCATGATAAAAAGTGTGGGAACCACAATAAATTATTTTGTGTATTGTTTGAAAATGGAAACTGGCACTTAAAGTTCCATAAATATTTCTGGCAACAGGGACAATGAATGATATCGTCATGTCAAATGACTTGACATTTTCACTAGCTTTGTATTTTCTTATTTGGAAGTCTTAGACTTCCTTTAGCCTTTGAAAGCATGTGTCATGCTGACCGACCATGCCTGCTGGGCAATATTCACATGAATGTGGATTGCTTTGTATCTCAGAGAGAAAGACATGTGCACAACCATTTCAGTAGTGCTCCTAGTTGAGCTGGTTGTCAGTGGTTTAAACCAATGCAGAAACTGTAGAATTGTACAAAATTTGAGATGGTTGTCAATGGTTTAAACCAATGCAGAAACAGTAGAGTTCCATAAAAGTTGAGCTGGTTGTCAGTGGTTAAAACCATTGCAGAAACTGTAGAGTTGGACAAAAGTTGAGCTGGTTGTCAATGGTTTCAACCAATGCAGAAACTGTAGAGTTGGACAAAAGTTGAGCTGGTTGTCAGTGGTTTAAACCAGTGCAGAAACTGTAGAGTTCCACTAAAGTTTATGTTATTGACAATGTTTATTTTCCATAACCCCATATTTTTTATTTTTGGCAAATTTCTTGTTTCTATTTTAGTCTAAACCAGGTGGTTCTCAGTTAATTTTTTTTATGTGGACCAAAGAGGAACTTTGGTTGGAGCAAAGTGCCAGAATCAAATCTCACTGTACATATAGACTGTGAAATGTGCAGGACTGCTGGTAGTTTGTTCAACCTCGAGACCTTAAGGAGTCTGTAACTCTATTTTTTTTTCGTTGTGCAGAGATGAAATCTGTCATGGGTTCGGATTTGGCCTGCAGGCAACTTATTGGTGTACAGCGACAGTTATGCACTTTGCATTTAATTCAATCTACGGAAGAAGTAGACATATGTTCATTTTTGTCGACATGCATGGGTGTGTTCCTTATAACTTCCATTTTGTCTTTTTCTCCTTCACAGTGCATCCTTGTTTCATCTTTCAAGAAATAACTATAGAATGCATTTCACAGACCAGACAAAACAGTAAGTTAGTTAAGTTTAGTAGAAAAAAAGGATCAGGAGGGACACTCAAGTCAAGATACAAACACTCAGACCCGATCACAATGCTTAAAGTGCTTGTCTAAAGCATTCTTAACCCATTCACACTACTTGCAAGTACAACTTTCTCAGGCAAACCGTTCCACTCATTCATAACCCAATTAGAAAAAAAGTTATGCCGAATATTAATTCTACTTTGTGACTTTTCGAGTTTAAGACAAAGACCTCTGATACAACTACTATTAGCATACATGAAAAAGTCAGTGAAGGATAAATTGTCAAAACCATACACAATCTTGGAAACCTGAATCAAGTCACCACAAAACCTCCTAAGCTCCAGTGTGGTGAGATTAAAATGTTGTAACCGCCTATAATAAGGAACACTCTTTAAGGAAGTTGTAAACAGGGCAAGGCTTATTTACAGCAGTTGTCCTTATAGCAAGGAAGTTGAAGTATGTTATGGTTGAGAGATCTTCTCTGAGGTGGAAGAGATTTCCCATTTTACTATCTTTCTGCGGAGAGTAGTTGGTAACACAGAACATGACAGAGGTTCCTGAAGTGCTTGTAGATCATTTGATAGACCCATCCAAAATATTCATTATTCTAGGACTTGAGCAGTAGGTTTGCAGGAGGGCAATTTTAATTTGTTTCTGGAAAACATGTCCATTTACCATCTGCACAATAGCTGCTAAATTGAAGACCTGTTTTTATCCATTTGCCCTGGATGATGGGTAGGGAGGCGGGAGGGGGCAAGAAGGGGCTGGAAGAGGGATGCACCTACGCTTGCTTAAACTCTTCTGTTTCCTATGTCCGTACATTTTCTTGTTTATATTTTCATGAGGTAACATTGTCAAGAAAACAAAACTAGGGGGCAATAAGTTTTTTTTTGTCAATAGGAAAAATTGAAACAACATTTTTATTGAGATTTGATAAAAAATTTGATAAAAATAATCATTTTTGATACTGAAATTCCATCAAATTGTAGCTCATTTCTTGATAAGTCAAGTTTCAATTCAAACCCTATGTAAAGGTAAAACTTATTGAAATATTCCAGTATTTGCTTGTAATTGTTTCTGATACTGCTGTGAGAAAGTGTCTGGGAAATGAAATCGTTGAGGACCGAAATAATTTCCATAATTACTTGTTTAAACAGCTTCATTTGAATCAATTGTAATCTGAATTTAGGTAAAAACTGGATAGATTTGGAAGAATATCCCGACCAACCTAAAAGAGTTGCTTTAATAACAATTATGCTACAGTAATTTCACCAGGTCTAATTCTAAGCTCTTCTTCTGACTAGCTCCAACTGACCACAGCTACTCTCTTGTTTTATTTCGAGAATTATTTTTGCTTCGAGAAGTAATATAATAAAATAGTACTTATATAGCGCGTTCATCAGCAACGCTGCTCGAAGCGCTTTACAGGAATTCAAACAATTAATATACAGGAAACATTTAAAATACAGGAAACATTCAAAAGCAAATAGTACAAAAATATCGCCTAAATGGTATATACCATAAAACTTATGATAGGATAGAAAAATACAATAAAGCTATGGTGATACAAAAATACTGTTCAGTTCAAACATCAAAGGCAATTCTAAAATAATATGTTTTCAGTGATGTTTATAATATGTCAATAATATATAAAAATACCCCCATGTCCTCTCTTTTTTCTTCGTAGTCTAATAATCACGGCCCTTCTCGATGCCATCGAGAAGTGCCGACACCTAAAGAATGTGACGTTACTCCGAAACTGTGGATTAGCTCTGTTGAACTTTGACATACCGGGAGATTTCTGCTTTGAGTTTGAACGAGTCGTTAAAAATTTCTTAAGCGTCTTAAAGTTAAAGGACTCGGAAGGACTTTTACCACGGATTTATGTTTACATGTGCAATTCGATCGTCTGTCACGTGGAAGGCGACAAGAAGCTGCTGGTTGGCAAACTTGGGCTCGTGGAGGTGAGTTGAATACGTCTACATCCGTAGCTACGTATGGCGGGGAATTTGCCAGGATATCGAGATACGGTTCACTTTATACCTTTAATAGACAGACAAGGGCACAAAAATATTGAAGCATAAATATGGTTAGAAAGAGAATACATTGTTAGGCTGTTGCTTGTGTCGTGTCCCAGGAGTTATGTGAAACATCGAGAAAACCTTTGTATACTTTCAAATCTGGTATCGATACTCAGTTCTTTGTCGAGGCTGTTACATTTTTGGTGGCAGATAAGATTAATGAGAAAGTAAAGGTTTTTGTACAATGAACCCTGGTATATCTTTACAAGTGTGTATCAGTTTGACCTATTTATCTTGTATAGCAAAAATGTTATGAAAGATAAATTATTCTCTGACTTTAGAAATGAAACTCAACCAATCACTTTAAAACTGATGGAAATCTCCTTAACAGAAGTGTGAATGTCAGTCTACCCTTGTGCTAAAACTAGTCGGTGTTTCCTGTTACTTGCTTGCATTGATTTTAAGAGGTGGAAACTGACTAGCCTAAAACATAGTTAGGCTAGTAATATTCACCCAATGGAAAACCTGGTGCTAGCCCAAGACTTGGCTAGTAACACAACTTTGACATAAGCATGTCGTGTTAGATTAGTCAAAGAGAAAATTCCTCAAATTTGTTATTCCTTGCCAGAGGGCAAAAGGAATCTATGTGATGGTGATGACATATGTGTGTGTGTTTTTGTTGCCTGGGCTTTTAAGCATGATAACTTAAACACTATATGGTGGGTGAACTTTAATATTTGGTAAGTAGATGCACCTCATTGATAAGAAGAACCCCATTGTTTTCTGTGGAGGGCATTTGAGGTCAACAGAGGTCAATGTCTGGAAACATTGTAAGAACGATGACTCAAAAATTGTAAGGTGGATGAACTTCATATTTAGTATGTGGATGCACCATATTAAGTATAAGACACTCATTCCATTCTGTGGAGGGTGAAGGTCAACATAGGTCAAACACGTTAACTCTCAAAGTAGAGGTTGGATGAACTCCATATGTTTTGTATGGATCCACATTAATAATTAAAAGAACCCTATTATTTTTCTGCAGAGTTTAAGGGTCATTTGAGGTGAAAGTCTGGAAACCTTATAAACTCTCTAATTTAACAGGAAGCCTATTCCGTACTTGATTTGTTGATGCACCTTATTGAGGAGAAGAAACCTATTGTGTTCTGCACAGTTCAAAGGTCAGATGAGGTCAACAGAGGCCAAAGTCTGAAAACCTTGTACGCTCTCAAAATGAGGAGCTTGAATTTACGTGGATCCACCTTATTGAGTGCAGCAACCTTTTTGTTTCTGCAGAGGTCAAAGGTTAATTGAGGTGGTCAGTGGTCAAAAGGAAAGTTAAATACCCAACTCAGTTGCTCTATCAATGAGGTGATTCCATATAAAGTCAAGGAATCACAATGCCGTCTGGCTTTCTAGTTGTTTCTATTTGATGCCCACATGAGCTTATCTTCTTAGTGTTATTTAATTGTCAAGTTTGGTTCGTCCTTTGTTCTCATGAAACCACCTTGAAAACATCACCCCATATGCAGGATCTTTAACCTTTGACCTTTCTATCTCACCCACATTTCATTAAATTATCTTAAATTCTGTAGGTTCTACATCATGATTGAAAGATATTTGTTTTTTTGTTGCTTTCAAGTGCATGCTACAGCTGATTAAGACTGGGCTGGAGAAGAGAATTTACGATGAAGTCATGGAAACGGCCTGGAGTGCTCTTTGGAATGTAACAGGTAATTAAAATCTGAAACAGTCTATGGAGTAGATTATATTATGGTGTTTGTGTTTGTCATTTTGGTCCATTATCAGTCATTTATTTAGAGAGGAAGAAAGCAATTAACAACCGTGATTATCTAAGAGAGACATAACTGGTCAAAAAAAAACTGCCTGCATACTGCAAAAAGCCTTTGTCGGGTAAATTTATTAGTTAAACGGCCTGACGTCTTTATTCTGCCGGGATCTCTTTCGAAGGCAAAAGCCATGATCGTCTACTAACAAAAACCTGCAAAGATAAATTCTCATAAAAGTTGGGAGGGCCTCAGTTATGGTCCTAACAGGATCTTCACAGACACACTGGTCCCACAGCAATTAATGTTTCAGAGAGCTTACACTCTGAGACTCATAGAAATCAATAACCGTGAAGCCGACAGGACTGTTTTGGCTTGAAACTTGGTTGAGATAATATAAAAAAGGATTTGTAAAGTGATGAAAATGTTTCCCCAAAAATTTTTTAGTTTGGTGAAGGTTTGGGTCACACTTGTCTTTTTCCATTCAAGGTAACTTTCTGCATTTGGTCAAGAATTTTTATCAAATCTTCCGTATATTACTCGAAATAAGGTTGCAGGCGAGTGCTCAGACAGCGACATCCCTCATGTACTTTCTATTGGCCAAATGAAAGTTAACCCTCATGAATAATTCATAAGTTTGATTTGAATACCAAACTGTTTTGCTGGCTGGACAGTTTCTCATACTAGTATTACTTCCATGAAATTAGCAAAACTGGAAATCTTCAAAATCCTAAGTTTAGTTTATAGATGTAAGATGTGACTTGAATGATAAAACTAATGACCTAAAAATATAATGGGCTTTAAAGTATCAAATAGCATCAAAAGATTGATCAAAATCAACTCGTCAAAAAGAAAAAGGAAGAAAAAACATAATCCCGGCCATTATTTTTTTAATCATCTTTCCAATGATCTGATAGGTTGCTCCAAATATCCATTTTACAGCATTGCCCTACGGTGGGTTGAGGTACTGAAAACTGTAACAACAGACATGAATAATATATGTGAAAAGCAGACATCCTCTTGCAGACCCGTTGCCTGCTTCTTTCAGAGTTGTATATTTAAGAAACTAGCCGGGGACATGATATCTCAATATACGTCACTGAGTATGTTTTACGCGATGCTGCAACTTCTAACTGCTGCACTGGCATAACCAAACACATAAAAATGCTAAAAAGGGGTTGCTTATTACTTGCTACCAAAATAGCGCTGTTGGTAACGAAAAGCACAAAAAACGAAAAGATTGCAGCAGTTAAATTAGGCAAATGCATTGAAAATCAGTTCCATATTATGCCAAAGATGAAATCCATTTATTAGATTTCTCGTTGACCGTATGCAAAAGTATTAAGAATAGCCCAATTAGGAGGTTCATTTAGGAGCTGGTGTTTCCGAATATTCAATGGTCGTCTCTTCATCATTCTAGGCTGTCTTTGGAGGTTTCACTGGGCAGAGCCTCATTTGAAAAGATAACTGTCTATAACCCCCCGTCCCCCCCCCCAGTATGACCGAGGCATGACCAAGTACTTTTTAATTCGTAGACATTAGTCGTACCTAAGACAAGTTTCAAGGATCATTTTGGTTTGTCCTGTCATAGACCACTCATCAATGCTCAATACACAGTGCTATGTTTCATTTTACATGACATGCATTTTAATTTTTTTGTTTCTAGATGAGACCCCATACAACTGTAAAATCTTTGTTTCTGGTGATGGTATGGAATTGTTTCTCTTAAGCTTACAGGTTTGTTGTGATTTGTCATTTCTTCAGTATCTACTTGAAACTTCCTCAAAAAGCTTGTTATTCCCTCAGAATATTTCACTAGCACATATCAATTTTCAGACTTTAAGAATTGGGGTGGTGTTTCATGACTTTCATTAGTAAAGGAACGTTTGGCCAAATTCCACCAAATTATTAATGTTTTTACGAGTAGGCCAAGAGCCTGTCACATATGATTTCACCCCATTTAGCCCAGAAGGTTTGACCCCTTAAAGTTACTAAGACCATCAAGGTCATTCACAAAAAAATTGTCAGCTCAACCCCAGTGGTCGGGTTTGGACCCCAGACCCCCTGAAAAAGACCCCCCGGACGGGTTAATTTCACCCCATCTAGCCCATGGACCAAACTTTGTCAGAAGGAAGTAGTATGGCTGTACATTACAAA
>KN896423.1:0-11457 GCA_000934455.1 Apostichopus parvimensis
AACTGTTTTCTGTGTTTCAACTGAGTATAGAAAGACTCTCTCACCTAATTTAAATCAGATGTATATTTGGATAACCAATTTTTGAAAGAATCAAGATGCAGTATTAGAGAAACATTCCATTGGTCCTCGTATCATTATACCATCAGCATGCATCCTCGTCGTTCCCCTTAAAACTCATCACTGGTGATTTCACCATGGAATATATATGCTCGGGTATTAAACTATGAGTGTGAGTTTCGAAATCTGGAATTGTTACTAAAATATATCAAAGTTATTAGATTAGAACATACATAGTTTTAAATGATACCAAAAGCACCTTTTGTGTTCTCATGATTGTTTTAAGTTTATGTGAATAGATTTGAACTGTAGGGACCTTAGGTAAATCTTCACTTTCTCGTCTGCCTCGTCCCTGCTTCACTATGGCCAAGGCGCTTTCCCTTTGCAAGGTTGCTCAGAAGGTATCCTTCAAAATATGATCAACTGAAAATCATGCCTTTTCGTGCTGTAAAGCTTTGGTCAAATCTATCATTTTATTTTGAAATTGAAAAACTTGCTTTAAGTGCAGAAATAATATAATGAGCTCTTGTCTTACCGCTGGTGTTAAACAATGTTGGAAAGTTCTCCATGAATGTATCCCTGTATATTAAAGGTAGTACTCATTTTAATATTCTCTCTGTGCATTTCTCGGTTTCAGTACATGGATGAAGGTCTAGAGCATCTGAAACTGTTGTGGTAAAGATCTGTGAATAAACATAAAATCAGAGAAAATATCACTTTCCAATGTAAATAGCTTGATTAGTTCCATCAGTTAATGAAACCAACTTGATATCAAGTAATGAAACTGCCCATTTCGTAAAAAGCTTTGCATTTATTTATGTATTGTCGGAAAATTAATTCCAGAATTGGAAATTGCATTCGCACTTTGGCTCTTATTTTATAAAGATGTTGAAGGCAATATGTGAAAAGAATCATTATGAAATGCTATTAATATACATTGAAGCCCAATTTTAACTGTTAAAACATTTACATTTCAAAGTGAGCATGATAGTGAAACATTGTACTGGGTGGTTTGAAATGTTTAATGAGAAATTATTCATTTCCAAAGAATTGATGGTATGAATAATTAATGTGAAACAAGATTAAGAGTTTGTTCCTTAATATTTTGTGGCTTGTGAGAGCCTCTAAGAATCTCACTAAAATTATGAAATGAAATTGACAGTGTGTTACATATGTAACTGATGCATAATCCTACTATTCAACTCAGTTTCCATTGTGCCACATGTTTATCACATCCCCCCCCCTCCCCCCAAAAAACAAATATTATAATCCCTTTGCATTTTATCCAGGGAGATTGTCTTATTGTTGTAATCAGAAAGAAAATGTGGCATGTAGTCTAACATTGTTTTGATATGCCCTAATGTTATAATTCTGGAAACCTGAAATAGTAGAAATTAATTTTGTATTAGTATAGGATTGATTTTGAATACCAATAAAGGTTGTAATTTTAACAATCTGGATATTCTTGTCAGGTAGTCCAAATGTCACAGTTAACACAGTTAAATGTCAGGCGAACTGATAATACTAATGGACAAGAAAAGGTTTGAATGAGCGTTTATCACAATGCCTGGTGGGCAACCTGTAACAGAATCTTTAGTTGTGGGATGTATTGGTGTAATCTCACAATCCCTTATGTCCGCTGTGGAGATGAAGATGGAGATGACTTCAGCTGCAAAACTGTTCCCCAGTTTGCAACCCTCCTCTTCGCTCACACTTTGCTAACATAATGTGTGCTATGTACCTAGGCTCTCCTCTTCTTGATGCAGGGCTTTGTATTCACACATGTATCGTGAGTATTTAACCTCAAGTGGCGTGACTGACCCTGGAAAAAAATTGACGTTCATTAATTGGATCAAGAAGTAATACTCTTCATAATGGGATTGCATGGTGTTAGTGAAAACACCATGCAGTCCTTACCATACCCTAGGTATGTGTACTTCTACTGTGTTAATTCTAAGTGTCCTTTGATATTGAATTTGTTAGGATTCATTCCAAACTTTTCCTACATAAGAAATCCACTAAGCTCTGTTGTATAAAACTATTATGTAAGACTACAGTTTTGTGTAAGTCTCAAAGAACTTGTCTTAAAACTGTTTATTAATGCTGGAAATGGTGGTATTAAAAAAAAAAATGCATGAATAGATATTTTAAGAAATAAATTGTGAAATACATGAAATGTACATTTAGCAATTCATGATGTTATTATTTTTTTCCTTTTTTTTTCTTTTCCTTGTTTCTTTTATACACTTTATATGTCAATATATAAACTGTATCTCTCTTCTTGTAGATATAGACTGTTAAAAAAAAAAACTTCAATGTAAATAGGTGTACTGATTAATTCTGGTAAATTAAGTCCATAGTAACAAGTGTATTTTAAATATTGGAATTGTGCAGTTTATTTTACCCACCCTGTTCGACAATTGTGTGACAAGTTGAATATATTTGTTGCATGATAAAATGAATGTGTGATGAATTTGAAAAATGATTTATGTTTCAAAAGTGGCCAAAATCAATACAATACAATACAAGAAAGACATTACTTTGAAGATATCATTTATCTTCATCAGAATGCAGAATATATATCTCCTTTTGTCAAGATAATAGTAATAAGAATGATAATTGTTTAACTGATGGTAATACATAAATAGTAACAAATGTTGACCTCTGTCTGAGGATCTTTGAGTATTGATAACCAAAGTTGCTGAATGTCATGTTTCTCCTTCAACTGGTAACATGCAACAGACACCATCAAAAACTGTTCTTTCCATTGAAATGGTGGTACCAACTGCATCAATAAAAGGGAAGAAGTCTATAACATACCAATAAGATACCAATTTGGAACCCAGAAGAATGAAAGTAGACATAATGTCAAAGTCTTGCAACTTGCAAATAGAAGGTATTAATTTCTTTGGAAAACAAAGTATTCTATTAAATGACAAGGTCAGAGTAAGACAGTTCCAACCATATTACGCAAAGTCCACTTTTTCAAAAGGAAGTATTCTTTTCCACTGTATGTTCTGGTGAAAATTTGTTGCAGCATTTCCCCTTGTTCCTCAAAACATTCTCATTCTGGAAGATCTAATGTTTGATTGAGGAAGATGAGACTAGTTCTTGCTGGTACTAAAATGTTGTTTGGTGTGGTGGTAGGGGGGATATGGATGTCCCGTGGTGGAGGTAAAGATGGTCCAGTTTGCTATCAACACAAAGATACTGTTAAAAAGGATTCATTGGCTTCATATGCCTTATAAGTGTGAAAATCCCCAGAATTTGTTTTTTAACTGTCGTAATTTGGGTAATCTCAGGCTGTGAGTTTGGTATTTCTCAATTTCCATGTTTGTCTAAATTGCAATGAAAGTGTGCCGATGTTTTGGGAAGGTATTGTGAAAATGGATCTGATCCGAGAAATTGGTTAACCTTTGGTAATTGATTAGTCATATAACACCATGATTCTGTTTGTTTTTCTTATGTCTTCTTTTATTATCTCTTAATTCACTTTATTTCTGTATTTTATGGAAGATACGCCAACTTTTTTTTTTTCACTTTCAAATGAAGCAATAATTTTCCCTAAAATGTTTTCTGCATTTTGTTTTCTTTACCTGGGAATCTTGGTTCATCTTTTGTTAGTTTAAATCTTGCTTTCTCTAGCTATTGCAGCTCTGGGTCTGAGAATGCCTTTACATGTTTGGAATGGTGACCTGACATTAATGACAACATGCACAGGTGACTAGCGAAGGAAATGCATTTGGTGTTGATTAAAGACATTTTTAGACAAACTTTTCTTGGAAATATATATGTTAATTCCAATTTGCATGACAATTGTAAGTTTGTTCTTTTGGAAGACAGATATCAAGACAAACTTCAAGTATTTTTTAAAGATTCATGTGTCTGGTTGATCTATACAGTACAATAGATTCACAGCTCAGGAATTATGCGAAAATTTCAATATGCAGAAAAGTGAAAAAAAAAAAAATAGAAGTAACACACCTATTGAGTTACTTGGAGATTAAAAATTTAGTTTAGCCAGCTGCATTTATCATAGATGTTAAAGCATTGGTATTAAAGAGTATATCAAAGTTTATGGAAGATTGTTTACCTGTATGCATATGTAGTAGGCTCTCGTCTTTATGCTCTATGTCATTACAGAGACCAGGGCTCCTGTTTAGGATGATATTTGCTATGTCGATTATCTTTTGCCAAATGTATTAGCCATTTCTCTCTTCAGTTTCGTCTTTGTAATATGTTGGAGTAATTTATGAAAGAATGGTATCATTAAATAAACAAAACTTCCAAGTTTGATCGTCTCGTTATAATCTTTGTTCCTACTCTCTTGTTTATTACTTTAAAAAAAAGTTAACAATACATTCAGGTAAAAGGCTGCAATGTTATTTCAGCTTTTCAATCCCTACAGAATGTTTAGAATTGAAGAAAGAAAATGTGTACAAATTGCTTTATCAAACTTTGAGAGTTCAATGTATAGAAATCCTAAAGAAATATGGGCAAATTTTCTAAATACTTACTACATCAATTACATGGATGAACATATAGTTTACAGTTATACAAAACATCAGTAACTTTTCTGTAAACTTACATACATTTTCTCTATGCATAATCCATAGTTTATGTACAGTGTAGCGATCATAATGTAACCCGTATCTGTATGGCATCTGCAATTTGTGCTGCAGATTGGAAGGTTTCTCCCTGAGTAAATTGCTCATCTTAGCATCCAGATGAGTCAGACAATTCTAGCTTTGCATCTATTTATATTTGACAGAACATTGATATGCTACCTTGACTTTGTCATGGGCATGTAAGTGCCGTGTTAGTGACAAAAAACCTTTCATCTTTTCTTACAAAGAAACTAGACTTTTTAAGAAATTCTTTGCTCAATATGTCATACCTGTAGTCCTTAGTGGAAATTTTGGAATAGAATGAATTACCATTTGTATGAAAACAAATGCCCATAAAATCGATCCTTATAATGTTATCTCAGTTGGAATGCTTTATCCTTACAAAGTTTGAGCTTTCTTAAAATCTTTCTGTCATACTCAGGACTGGAAGTTAGATCACAAAACAATGTCTGCATTCTAGTCAAGTTGGAAATTTATGTAACAACACCTTGAAGAAAATACCTCCTGGTTGGTTTGGATTGGAATATATAAGTCTGAACCAACCATACCACTATACTGTACCAGGCCTAACCTTGTTTATGAACAGTAAACCCATTATAGAACCTGGGCAAGAAAACTACTGAAACAATGCATTCCACCCTCAACCTCTTACATCAAACTGTAACCATAGTAATAGCTTTAACTAGGGCTCTAGCACTTGGTGAATTGAGGATGGGCTGATGTTAGTCAATATCAAAGCAAGAAGAATGGTAGTAAACCTAAAAAAGTACTATGATAATCAACAGATTGCTCACACAGGGGTTTCGCATCCACATGCACAAACACTGCTTCTCATTCATTATCAAATAATGACCCTACATTCACCTCTAGTCTTACTCTTAGCGCTCCTTGTCTACAGTCAGCTAACACCACGAAATACCTGCTTTTTTGCATCTATGGCCGTCCAAACATAGAGCCTATTTTATGCGCATGACAATTAAAGTTGTAGCAGAATTTATAGCATCCCCGGCACTCGAGTATGGTTACGTTGGACACAAATACAAGAAACAATGAAATTCGTGAATGCGCAAGCGCGAATGCTTCTTGGTCAAATCAGCCTATATTTTATACATGTTTTGATAACTGGAAATCTATCCACTCTGTCAATGTTTGATTTATAAATAACTTGTCACCTCTAGCATCTCGTTGATGAACCTCTCATTTTTGCACTGAAATTGACCGAATACATTTGCATTCGAACACTCAAGGCTGTCTTCGTCATATTTGGCGCCAATAATATTACCCACAATACAATGCGGTACAATGGGCGAGTGTGACGAAGGAGCCATCTATCTTTGGCAAATTAGTCGATTTCCCTTCAGTTTGTCAGAAAAATCATAAAGAAGTGGAAGATAAGGTAAAATTCATGACTCTCAACAATTTGTATCAAGTTTTCAAGGTTGTAAGGTTTGATCGAAGTTTATTTTGATTGTTAAAGCCTGTATGATGAACGCACGTACGTAGGTCACGGGCAAGCTACGATACACCACGTGCAAACAGCAATATTGCATTAAGTCAATACTGTACTGTCTACTTATATCGTTGCCAACTTATACACAGTTAAGTTTAGCCTAACAGTTATTCTGTAGACTTTCCAACATAAAAGTGAAGCAAGTCATACGCCTTAACTGGAAGTATTCTGCTTTTACCACAAGCCTGCTTAGTATGGTTTAATTCAACATTATTTGCTGCATAGCAAGAGTCAGCATCTGCAGACTTCTCAAAGCACAAAATCAGTCTGATATCATAGCCTACAGTAGGCCGATGTTTGATAGCATTCAATGAACCTCTGCAATGTGTTCATAACAATTCATATCCAGTCTCTTCAGCAAAATGAACTAGTGTTAGGCATAATATGCTGACCGAAACACACGTTCAAGGGTGTTTTGCATGTATTACTGTGGCCCTAGTGTTTGATTTCTGTCCACTTGAAGTAAACTTGAAGGAGAAGGATACTTTTTAAGAAAAAGTCGCTGGACAAAGAACCTGGGCATGAAAACCAAACTACCGAACGACTGATCCGCTTCCAACCCCAGTCCCCATGCATTGGGACTGTGATCATCGTCGGGTGTGCATCACCATTCCCCTCGAAAGGGAACAGATACTACACATGATCTTAGCCAAAAGGCCGAGAAGGATGAGCTTGACATACTTTATGCAGCATAGGACTTTAGTAGGTGTAAAGAGTTTCTTGATCGAATGATAGTTTCATGATATGCCATTAACACCACCAAAACTTCATTTGATTTCAAGGAATCAATGATGCTTAAAGGTATTCCAGTTCATTGCCCCAAGTTGTCGATGCACAACATTGAACTAATTTGGTTATTTTTTCATGGAAGACTTGTATTATTCAAGCAGCACAACAGAGGCACTGACTTACACATCACTCTCTCCATTAGTGTAGTGATGTCCCACGATATAGCCTACATCATAGGCATTGTGCTGTTTCCATGTAGGCTTATGTTCAGTAGTCCCAAACCGTTTAGCTAGTGCACCAGCACAGCTCAACTTGTGTTTACATCAAGGAAAGATAGGGTAGGGAAAATCCTACATTCAAATGGTTTAGTAAGGACAGATTTTGTTCCCTTGGACACTTTATGAATTTTAGAGACACAATATGCAAATTTATATCTGTGGATACTTTTACGCAGTTTCAACAGATTCTTTTCAATTACATCATTATGATGATGCATTTCTTTTCCACTGGAATTCCCACTTTGCAAAGAACAAGCAATGAAAGTTTGTTCATCAAAACGACAACGGACACTGGCTTGTTTGTAACAAACAAGTTTATTCCTCTGAGAGTGCATGTGCCTGTAACTGATTATAACGGGTTCCTTGCCATGAGAACTTGCCATGTACCCAGCATGACGTCATTACCAGAGAAATGCATGTAACAATGTTCGGTTTCTGTGCAATAACAGCTTATAGATGAAGGTGTAGTTACTTGCAGTAAGCCTACACACATGTAGCTTTCATAAAGTTGTTCTCATATATAAGGAACCAGAAAATCAAGTGATTTCAAGTTACTTAAAATTGACTTTTTGGGAAAATATGCACAGTGTTTCCTGGGACTCCAGGGCAAAAAGTTTTCCTTGTTTGGTAACGAACGTTTCAAACACAAGGCAGTTTTGATGTGGTTATGCTTAGTTGTCATCGCAGTTCAATGGTAGGATAGTGTTATTATAGGTTATTACCGCAAGTGACAAAGTTGACGAATGTGTTGTCACTTTTTCTGAAATGAACACAAGGGGTACTCAAAAGTGTATACAGTATGCTATGGCCTATTCTACATGAAATAACTTTTATTCTCCCTAAATCGTATATGATAAGAATTTCTCTTCAGAAGTTCGCTATCATTTGATCACATCTTTGTAATGATTTTCAGCCTAATTCACTTAGGGTTGGGCCTGTTTGTTGAGTTTGTGAAATTGTTGTTCACATATATGCTGCAATAGTTTGAAAGTCTGTGATAGTTTGAAAAGTGTAAAATATCAGTGTGGAGGCTTTGGTTTTAAAATTTTTGTTTAGATCATTACCAGTCAATTTTTATATCATGATTTCTTTCTTTCTCGCCACTACTCTATGCTTTATAGTTTTCATTGATTACAGCTTGCATAACAATGACAATATGAAAGTCACTTCCACGGTCAAGAAATAATAGAAAATTATGAAAAAATTGAAAATAAAAATCCTGGAATCGAGTTGCACATTTCTGTTGATTTCACAAACATTAAACAATTGTTTTCAGAACCGCTGACCATTTAAATGGTTGTATCCTACACTGTCCATTAGCTGACATGTACATGCTTTCTGATTGGTAGGCCTATAACTACACTGTATAAGCTAGAAATTTGCTAAACATGTAATATAACAGCATGCTTTTATCCCTTTTCTTTTCTTGTGTAAAACAATTCGAACAAACAGCGTCGCCATAGGCCCAGTTAAACAACAAGGTTATCTGTCGCTACTAAGCTGCAACCAGCGCCTTGGCCAACAGACACCTTGGCAAGAGTACAGGACAAGTTGTTAGATGTTTGACTTATTACTGACATGTATACTCCCCACATGAAGCAAGTGGCTAAAGCAAGCCCTATTAGTGAGTTTCCTTTGACATTTTCCACCGAAAGTGAACCTATACTAGTGTTTACACGGGTCCAAAAATCGGGAACCGGGTACCCGAGAGCCGTTACCCGTCAGGTATCTAGGTACCTGGAAAAAAATTGTTCACCCTCGTGTATCACGATTTTCAAGAAATTACATATTGGATGCTATAATAAATGAATTATGTTCTCTACTGACAATGTTTTCATGTTCAAATACGTAGGTGTAAGAAAAGGTATAAAATCTTCCTCAATAATTTCTATTTGCTTTTGTTTCTTTCATTAACTTGTTAATAACTTCATATAATTAACATCACTACTAACATCGCACTGCCACCACTGCTTATGCTTGCTCTCCACCTCTATTGGATCAGACCATATAAATATCCAATTTAGCTCTTAAACAGTTGTTACTACTACTATCTATTATGCAGGCCCAGGGTTCGCATTAGCTGCGCGATTCGCGCAATTTGATCGCATTTGGGATAAATGATTAGTAAAATGCCACTTATTATTTTTTAGTTATCCCGTCGATAATCCATTAACATCTCATAAAATTCCTTGTCAGCCTTTCCTTCTATGAAATAAACCATTGAATAAATAATGATTATGAGAATTCTTTCAATTTCTTCTACATGATAGCCTAACACCACACTAAGTCCATGAGAAATCTAGCTAAGCCTAACCATCTGTTTATTCGCTGAAATTGTGACGCAGTTATAAGATATCCATGGAATACTTTCATATATTGCTGTTACGTTCGACCACATGGTTGCCTTACACCACACTATGTCAATGGGAAATCTGCCTAACCATCGTTTTGCCAAAAAAAAAAATCACACTTTGCGTAGGATTCAGGTAATGAATTAGGAACCGGGTAGTATCGCATCAGGGGGGTACCTTCGTTATTGCTGTTATCTTCGCCCACATAGTAGCCTTACACCACACTAAGTCAATGGGAAATCTGCCTAACCGTCGGTAAAAAAAAAAATTACACTGCGCGTAGGATTTGGGTAATAAATTAGGAACCGGGTAGTATCGCGTTGGGCGGTTACCAGGATACCCCATGCAAACACTACTATATAGGAAGTACAAAGTACATAAATTTTTGCACAGTGGTCCCTAAAAGCAGTGCACTAAATGAGGAATTTATAGGTAGAGTTTTCTGTAAATAATTTCCTAAATAATCGCTATGGCCAATTACATACTTTGTGACGAAACTATGACAAAATATCCTAACGTTATGATTTGTGTGTATCATTCATACAAAAGGCTGATCCCGGGCTGGAAAACATTTCAAAACAGGTTCATGGGAAAGTCTTGATCCCTGTGGGAAATCGTTGCACAAAATATAAAAAAATAGTAAATAAAATAATAGCTTATTGTTATTAATAGGCCTAATCTAAACATCTCTGTGGTGTCCGGCTTTTCTTTCTATTGTAAAGTAACCTTTCTGGTACAATGTGATTCTCTACAAGTATTGTTCATAACATATTAAAGCTTGTGTCGCAGGCAGCCTAACATCTCAACAGTGTTTGCACCCACTCATTAAAACTTGCGCTTCTGCAGTCCGACATGAAAAGGTGCGTTATAAAATTCCTTGACACAGGACAACACAATACTAGGTTATAATGACAGGGCTTGATATTAGCCTCAAAAAGGGCACGGCAAAAAAGCCATCGGTAATTTCCAATTGTGAAGAGCATGACAGCAAAGTTGAATTTGTGTAAGGGCACTGAAGGCATTTTTGGTCGCTCAATTCTTACATCATTTTGTTGCAATACAGTACAGGACAATAAATTGAATAAAGCAAGTCCAAATTTCAGGCGACAAAGTCAATGGGATTCTACTGTGTGAATTCCCTCGCACACAGTTAACTCATTGGAGAAGTCCCATTGACTTACTGTGGAAGTAAAACGAACGTCGAATAGCGAAGTCCTCGCGAAGGAAGAATAAAGAATGATCTCAACGACATTAACGTTTGTAATGTATGTATAACAGATACAGGTGTCCGGCGGAACTGAGAAAGTTTTAAAAAAAGAAGAGGGAAAAAAAAAGGAAAGGAATCAAGGTACTGCATTACGAAAGATGAATCAAACAAAATCTCCCCAGTATTTTGGGTTACTCTATAGTGTAACTTAGTGTAATACTCGCAATGTACAGGGCACCGACCTGTAAAAACGTATAGGGCATGACGGGAAACTTGCCATCGGTGAGGTGTATTTTTCAGGTGCATCATGGTAAACAGCAAGGGCACGGCGGCTTTTTGCCGTCGGTGCCATCGGTTATTTTGAGCCCTGTAATGACCCCAGATGACAAATGTATTGGCTTGTGTTTACAAAAGCATATCAGGCCTGTAATGTGAAAAAAAAACATTAAATTATTCAACCTTTAACTTATATGCAACAACAAAATGACTTTCATATTGTGAAAGCGGGAGCTATCACTGTAGACCGTGTGAGGTTGACAGGTTGAAGTAACTCCAAGTCAGTGGCGGAGCTAGGGGTATTGGTCAAGGGGGGGCAAGAATGGTCTGTAGGGGCGCTTTCGACACTATCTAAGCGGAGCGCCACCACAGGTTGGCGCGGAGCGTACAGAAAATTTTTGAGAAAAGATACTCCCTAGAT
>KN896423.1:11507-32669 GCA_000934455.1 Apostichopus parvimensis
AAGAATGATCTCAACGACATTAACGTTTGTAATGTATGTATAACAGATACAGGTGTCCGGCGGAACTGAGAAAGTTTTAAAAAAAGAAGAGGGAAAAAAAAAGGAAAGGAATCAAGGTACTGCATTACGAAAGATGAATCAAACAAAATCTCCCCAGTATTTTGGGTTACTCTATAGTGTAACTTAGTGTAATACTCGCAATGTACAGGGCACCGACCTGTAAAAACGTATAGGGCATGACGGGAAACTTTTGCCATCGGTGAGGTGTATTTTTCAGGTGCATCATGGTAAACAGCAAGGGCACGACGGCTTTTTGCCGTCGGTGCCGTCGGTTATTTTGAGCCCTGTAATGACCCCAGATGACAAATGTATTGGCTTGTGTTTACAAAAGCATATCAGGCCTTATATGCAACAACAAAATGACTTTCATACTGTGAAAGCGGGAGCTATCACTGTAGACCGTGTGAGGTCGACAGGTCGAAGTAACTCCAAGTCAGTGGCGGAGCTAGGGATATTGGTCAAGGGGGGGCAAGAATGGTCTGTAGGGGCGCTTTCGACACTATCTAAGCGGAGCGCCACCGCCGGTTGGCGCCGCGCGTACAGAAAATTTTTGAGAAAAGATACTCCCTAGATCACTGGAAATGACCCTTTTCCGGGCCTTGCTAATTTGCAGATAAACGAAGAATAAATAGGTATCGTCGCCATTTTGTCAGAAAATTACACCAACAGAATATGACAAATGTAAAGAGGTAGATGAGAGCGCAATAAAAAGTCAATAATCGCGAATAAGTAAAAAGTAGTAAAAAGCTGAAAAGGGCGCCAGTAGTCCATTTGAGTCCGTCAGGGGGGGCATCCGGCCCCCCCGACTGTATGGACGCTCCGCCACTGCTCCAAGTACAACTTTGATGCACTCTTGCACTTCTTATGCTTGGTACAGTATGTGGATTCACTTTAGTATTAAGCAGTATTGTACAAGAACAGTAATGGTATTAGAGAAAAAAAAGTTTGCGACCTGTAAAAAAGCTTGCGTCTCAAGCTAATATAGGTTGTGTTTATTGGATGAGCTACTAGTGTAGTTTTAAAGATGCGATCGTATCACTACCTGTACTTTGTGAATGCTCTACACAATTTATAGGGCAGATGGCCCATTGCCCTAGCTTCGCTGTTTTACAGGGGTGGCCTGCCCGGCCCCTCTTTTCACTCGCCCTTCCCCTTTCAACTGCCCTTGTACTTCCTTACTCGCTAACGCTGTAGAAGCTCCATGCTTTGACCATGCAGTGATTTCACCAAGCACCAACTCTGAAAAATCCATCTAAAGTATGCAGAAAAAAATTCTGGCTCAATTCCACACAGTTCATGACTGCATGTACATAGGCCGATTGGAACTTCAGACTTTCTACTGCACATGGGCAAATCCACAGAACCTGATCCAATATTTAACCTGGGTTCTTTTCGGTATTTGCAAACAACCAGCTCCACGAAAATAACAGCA
Organism: Apostichopus parvimensis; assembly: GCA_000934455.1. Taxonomy (NCBI): domain Eukaryota; kingdom Metazoa; phylum Echinodermata; class Holothuroidea; order Aspidochirotida; family Stichopodidae; genus Apostichopus; species Apostichopus parvimensis. Next base: position 13,000 of record KN896423.1, read on the forward strand.
GGCCCATGTAAATGACTTTTTTCGTATAAATGTCGATAAAAAAATAATAATACTTCATTGGCTACTCTTGACGATGCATGAAGTACAGTAGTTTACACATGAATATTGCACACAAAAAGTGACCAAAGCACATGGTAAAGGGAACACAAAACTTTACAAGAAAGAAATTACTGTGGTATGAATGCACATTTTACAATTAGCAACTCTCAATGAGGAGAGAACAAACAATCTCTCAATGAGGAGAGAACAAACAATCTGTGAGATGAAAAATCCTTTTCACCATCAGAAATGTTAGCTTCCCACAAAATTCATAGATTGTCTCAGCTCTTAACATTTTCTGATCAAACAATGATTCAAATATTACTTGATAGTCTCAGAAACAATTAAAGCGCATTTTCATACCATGAGCACTTGTTGTCGAAATGTACGTGACAACAACTTGAAGGCCTAATGGTATGATGTTTGAGTGCACACAGATGATAGCTTATAGCACCAAATCTGTACACGGGAAAGTAACGTTACATTAATTGCATAGTTTGTGTTCGCTGAGCACTACATATGCGAGAATGTTTGCAGACAATGGGTACGGTACTATTAGCCAATCAAAATCACAGGAAATTTGGAACGCATTGTTGACTATTTTCAGCATAAAATCCATTACAGTTGTTAACCCACATAAATTGCTGTTGATTGTTATGATTTATTTGTTTTCAAACAAATTCAATCCTCTGCAGGATTAGAACAAAATTGGTTTTTTGAGAAGAAGTTGTGGTGTTTGAAAAGAAAGAAAGAAAGATATATTTCATTCAAAAATTGGTTATGTTTTGCATAGGCCTAGTTGTGAGTGTGTTAACTTGGGGTTTGTTTCTATAATTTATAAAAAAGTTTGTGTCTGTTGTTTCATTTAATGTTCTGAAATAAATTTCGTCAAGGAATCATGCCTGTTAATTTAGCTTTCTGGTTTTACTTCAAACATAGCATGTATTATGCATCTTTAAATTATTACAAGTTTCAGTTTCAATAAAATGGTTGACAAATTTTTTCAAAATTTATAGTTCTTTAATACTGTACACGTGCAGCTTTTAACTCTCTAACAGATTATCATGATCATATGGCATAATTTGCTTTAAGAATTGTACTTTGTTTCCAGTATATTCAAACAAAGCTCTAGTCTCTAATTTGAGACCCGTTTTCTAGACTGCTAGCACAGGGAGCACTGTGCTTGAGGTTAAAATTTTTATGTAAATGCAGATCATATCCCGCAATTTGAACCCTGAGTTAGACTAGGATAGAGGGAGGATCAAAGTCCGTGCTCTGTGTTAAGTTTGTAATGTAAACAGAGCTTTGGGTTCAGGGGCGTAGCGAAGGGGTTTTTGTTGGGGGGGTGTGGAGAATTTGATTTGCCGACGGATCTGGAAGTGGTGACTGAAATGGGGGAGGGGTCTAAGGGGGGGGGCCCCCCCCCCCCCGGAAATTTTTTAGTTTTGAAACGTCCTTAGATGCAATCTGGTGCATATTTTAAGTCAAATTTGATTTGCCAACGGATCTGGAAGTGGTGACTGAAATGGGGGAGGGGTCTAAGGGGAGTGGGTTTCCCCCTCCCCTTGGAAAATTTTTAGTTTTGAAACGTCCTTAGATGCAATTTGGTGCATATCTTAAGTCAAATTTGGCACGGAAGGAGCTCCCGTTCTCCTTTTCTCTATTCAGCTTTCCTTCTTTCTTCCCTTTCCGCTCTCTTCACCTTTTCTCCTTTTGCCGACAGACCCAAAATTTGCCGACAGCGACCAAATTATTGGGGGGTGTGACACCCCCCACACCCCCCCCGCTCGCTACGCCCCTGTTTGGGTTGACTCGGGATCAGCTGTGACCGCTTAACTATCTTTATTGTTTGTTATGTGCCTTATTTAACATAATTGTAGATGGAAGTAGCAGCGCTGCACATCTTCTAAAGAAACCTCAACAACCTGTTCAGTGAACATGAGAGTGTGTTCTGATATCGAGAATGGGGGTCTAATGTCAAAGTGTGGTTTCAAGATCAATTTAGTGGGCGATTCCACGCAAGCAGGAACATGGGCACAAAAGGAAAGTCATTTCTGTACTTGTTTCCTTAGTTTGAATGTTACTGATAACTGATGCAGGGGCCAGAGTATAAATTGTTTTTGTACTATATACTATCATTTTCTCAGGACAAAATTCATGTTCTTTCACCATGATTTTGGAGTAAAAAATGAAGTACTCAAGTATAATTTTGACAATGCCATATCTTGCTACTGTACATAAGAGTAACATGAAAGTAAAATGCATGTTGGTACTTTTGATGTTGAAAAAAAACAAAAAACAATTTTCACCCACCATTCCGGTCATAGAGGTACAGAATTTCGCCATGGAGGCCATTCTGTATGTACAGTACAGGTAGTGGGTTCGTTACCAGAATACCATAATGCTTACTGATATATGTACTGGTAACAATTTTTTATGTCATTTCATGTTTTTTTGTAAACAAGGCAGGAAATCAATTTAAAAACTGAAAACTGTAGTCAGGTCATACCATTATGCAGTTACTACTTGTGGAATGCAAGTTGCTACATGTATATATGGAATTGAATGGGTTGCAGCTTTGCACAGCTCCAGTTCAGTGCATGATATTGAAATATGAAAAGCCATTGTGATGAACCGCGCCACATTGTTTGGCTAACTGGTTGTGCGTTGAACAGTTGTCGCTTGCCACTGCTTGAAGTGCGCGCGAGAGGTAAAGTTTACATAAAAAAGCGGGGGAAACCTTTGAGTGACATACTGTAATGAGTGTGCTGAGACTGGAGATATCTATAGGCATGGTTAAAACAATGTGGGTGGGCTTAAACATGCATTCAGGATGGAGCTGGATAAAGAAATACATAAGTGTTAACCTCTTATAGTATATGAATATTAAGTGTGCTGAGGATGGAGCTAGCGCTGTAACCCCTGATCACTCCATTTGCTAGGGCCTGCCGACAACAAAAGATATGAATTCCTATTACTTCTAACTCTAGAGACGTGCATCCTTGCTGCTACTGCTTGCCAAATAAGTTGTGCTGACATTAAAAGTTGAAACAACAAGCATATTACTTGCATGAGGTCTTTAAGAGTACAAACCACATTAAAATTGTTTGCATGCATTCATGACTGGGACATAGCAAAATTATCTTCTGACTAGTGCTGCATCCCTTGAAGATCTTTCAGATTTAGAAGAGCAACAAGTTAAAATAAGCAATGAAGAAGCTACAGTATACCCAGTAAACAGAATTAAGACATTTATGTCCAGTTCGAAGAGATTCAGATTAGATTATTATCTAAGCGTATCGCCACCATCTGTTGGCGCGCAGCGTACAAGAAAATGACTGGTTTTGATATCCCCCAGATCACCAGAAATGGCACTTCTCGGGCTTGAAAATGACCAACCAGATGTACACTTTTGCCTGAGAACCAAGTATTTCCCAAAAGTTTTTCATCCATAACCTTTTTGGAGATTCTCACCAGTTACACATCATGTTTGACCTCATCGCATCTCCTGTGGATTATTGCTTTTGTATGTGATTCTATGTTGCGGCTCACAGTACCCGTCAGCCCCACTTTTCAAGGTTTTAAGCCCATTATTTGTTCAGAATTTGAAAATTCACATTTCTTGTGAATAAATTCACTTCAAAACATACCCATTATGTTGCACAAAATTTCATCTATGGACAACCAATATAGAAAAACCTCCTTCAACCCCTAACAAACCGGTCAAAATTGCACTAGTAGAGGGAAATATGATGAAGAATGTTGGTCAGGGAATTTCCGAAAATTCAGACACAGTTAATTTATTGGTGTACAAATATTAAAACCTCTTATAACGGCTACTATAAAACTTCGTCGAAGGAAGTGAAAAAATACCAGATATTTCCGAAACCGAACACTACACACATAGGCCTAGGAGGCAGGGGGGGGGGCTGCAGCCCCCAACCAAATATTTTTGCGAAAATTCGGGCAATATGCTGATAATTTTTGGCACACCTACTGAAAGAAAAATAAATTGCTTTGATGTAGCTTAAGGAAATCAATAGTTTAATAATTGGTAATTAAAATAAAGTTCTAAGCTTGCCCTACTAATTCGCCATGACTAATGTAAAAGAGAGTTTTGACATAATTGGACCTCCATGCTTTTTCTTCATCTACATAAGACGTTTTGTTGTTTACATTAGCGTCCCGTGGTAAAATTTTATATTTTTCGGGCAAGTCGTTATAGCCCCACCCCCAAATCAAATTGGGCTCCAACGCCTATGACTTCACACAAAGACAGTTTGGAGGCTGTTCATCCTGGAACGCCATTTTCATGCTCACTGAAGTGATGTTATATCTGCTGTTTGCCTTACAAATTCGAATAATTGAAATGAGACTGAAATAAACAACTTTTATCAGTTTATTGTGCAATGCCCCACATTCTTTTCATTTTGAAAGAAGCACAGTTTCAAGTTCATTACACACTGAAGGCTTCGATTCTCTATCTGCCTTCAGTTTAGGGAAGATCTTGGGATTTTCAGCCCTAGATATTGCTAGCATATTGCTAGATATCCATACAGTACAGTGTCCTTGGGATTTTTCGGGGCCTGATCTTGGGAAACTGCAAAATCTGGAGTGGTCACACTCCATGTAGGTCAGTGCACAACCTCTAGACGTCACTAATACACAACCCGATTACTTGTTATTGATGAAGTGGTGTGTTGCCGGATTTTGTCAAGGTCTTGGTACTACGGGCGAAGGTCATTATTAATTAAGTTTCGTAACTCATCGGGAAGCGATTAGAGGGGTGGGACGTAGGGTTGTGGGGCGTGCGTTTTCATGCAGATGGGAACAATCTCAAGAAGTGATGGGTGTGTGCGTCCCCCCTCGCCCATGTTACGCCCTTGGATCCACTACATGATATTCACAGGAGATGTGCTCAATTCTCCAATCGCATATGGAATTTATTTTTAGATTCATTGTATGAGTTACGGTACTAGGTTTGGGGTAACAATTAGCATTCAGGTCGGAGTGTATAACATTTTATATCTGGATGGCAGTGTTGCATCGAAGAACATATAGGTCTAGTGCAGTTCGCATATAGATCCTGGTCTAATACAGAAATGCGTCATGTACCCAGACGAGTCGGTCGAGTTCGAGACCAGCCAAAGTTGGTTTCATAGCTTGTACAATTTTTAAGGCGCCCATACACACACACGCGTTATGATAGACCATATATAGTATATGTACAGCGAGAGAGGAAAAATGGAAACCTCAAAAATGGAGTTGTCGTTGTAAGGGGTAGGGTGAGGCTCACGCCCCTTCCGAAATTCTCGATCCGTTTCTAGCTACCCTGTGTATATAAAAAGGATCAGCGCTGTAATGATGTCACTGTTCCTCTTTCTCTTCCTGTTAGTAACGGTAGTAATTTTTATGCCTGGTAAACAGAAGTTGGGTGGTACCCAGGTACTGTATGAAAATGCTATGATCGCAAACGTAAATGCACTTTTGCATTTCTGGTTCTCACAAATAATTGTACAAGTTATCTTGGTATGAACAAAAAAGCCATCAACATATTGCACATGAATGCAACAGTCTTGTAGTTACATACTTTTATCGGTGTAAGAAGTAATTTGGAGGACTTCATGATTCCAATTAACATAGAGTGCTTACCAGTTTCCGAATAAAGTTGTTCAGAAGCCGAGTATGTGCACTTTTTCATGATGTGGCCAGCACTTATAGATTGTACAAAGTTGAAGAATGCATAAGCGAAATATATGTTGATAATGGTGATTGGGAACGGTCCAAAAATTTGTTCAGTTGGTCCCCCCCCCCTTTCACCATTCATTAAAGTGTGTGAAGACTCGCGCAAAAAGAAATGTCTAATGCCGGTAATCTGACCTTGTTTCGAATGAGGTGTAACAGAAGTGTTAGACACCACCATCTACTGTATCCTAGAAAATACACACACAGCTTGCTACCGTAGGTAGTTAGACACTAGTGTACAGTCAGTACATACAGCTGCGGTCAATACCCACAGCACAGTGTACAAACGATACAGCTATGGACATTACAGGTCCAGATAGAAGATAACAAGGTATCACGTTTCATTACTGTCTGCATTTTGTAGAGACAAGAGAAAAACTTCACTTGCAAGCAACGGAAAGTTAACTTTTTCACAGGGTTTGGGGCGAGTCTTCAATGCCTTTAAGCATAAAACCCAAAGTTGGTATAGGTTTATATATTATGTATAGAGCTCTATGCGGATTTAAAGATGCGTGTCTGTACACATGGGGGACACCCAGCATTCAAAATGTCCATCTCCATTGAACAAGATCTTGAGTCTACTGCCTAGTAGTGTTATTTGAAAATTTCAAAGTTTAGTACTTGAACAATTTTAGCTGTAGGAAGTATAGGAAGGAAATCACTTAAAAACTTTGATAATGATAGCTTAAAAGTCGTTCTTTTTTTCTTTGATAGATAACTGAGACCGGTAGTCATGTACTCCAGACCAAGTCGAAAGCACATTTCCTCAGCAGCACCATCCACTAGGAGATCAAAGCATGAAAATTCAGGTGCTTCATCCCAGTCCACCCAACACCAGCAGCAATCAAGAAGGAGCCAGGAGTTTGCAATGTCTTCAAAGGGAAACAAGAAAAGTCATGAGAAGAAAACAGCTTTTGACAAAGGAGGAGAAGAAGTGAAGGAACTGCCAATTGTTAAAGGACCTAAATCTGATTTGAGTTCTCTTCAATGGAGGCAGACATCAGCGAGACGATCACCAAAAGATGGAGCAATTATGAAACAAACCCATTCAGATTCCAGTCCAAGTGGGTCCAAAACAAAGACACGTACAAGGCAGATTCAGTATGATGATGATGATGATGATGATGATGGTAGGAATGCACTTGCAAGTGTGAACGAAAGGAAGCAGAGTGAAAGCAGCAAAAGTGGACCGTACAGCTTAGCAGCTCAGTTCCATAAGGTCAAGGAGTCCATCAGTAGTAGTTCTCCAGAGGTGACAGCATCAGTGAGACGTAAGCGATTGTCTGCAAGGAAGTCCACCTCCGGAAGAAGTAACTTCTCTTTGCCACAAGAGACATTATGTAGTAGCCCTGGAAGCTCTCATGTTAACAGAGAAGTCATAGCAGTTGATGATGAAGTCAGTTTTAAGCTGCCAGTAGAACAATCTACCAGAAATGTTTCTAGTGACATTAAACAAAGGAGTCATGATGTATATCATGGACAAAAGGAAGAGAGGGGTAATATAGCTCCATCAGATCAGCTCTCCTCTCTTAGGAGAAGGCATAAGAAGAATGTCTCACATCAAGAAGTGAAGGGAAGTAGCAGATATCATAAAACTGAAGTAAGAGAGAATCAAACACTCTCGGGTGGTTTTGCTTCCACATCTGTAGAGTCGCCCTCATCTAATAAAGGCAAAAACGTAGAAAAACATATTAAGACAAACACTAGTTTGAGAACAAGTTATGAGGAAAGTGAAGAGACTACAACATCGATTGAAGGAAACCACAAGTTTCAGATTGTTACTTTGAATCAAACTCCAACAGATTTTCTGACATCTCCTGCATCACTTCCTCGTAGCAAGTATACCAGAAGTGCATTTTCAGGTAAAGCTCGATCAACATGCCAAGAATCAACTGGGTCACAGTCAGGAGAAGGTACTAGTATCAAAAATACTGACATCAGCAGCAGCAAGTATGTCACTTATTCATCTAAGCCTTCAAAGGGCCAGAATATTAAGGAGGGATGGAAAATGATGAGTGTAAGGGATGCCTCCAGAAAAAAAACCAAAAGCCAACCTCAGAGGAAACTGAAAAGTCAGATGCAAAGCTGGACCACAATTTCTGGGAACGACAGTGATGAGGAAGAAGATTCTAATCTTGAATATGTCGATAATAAAAGAGACAAAGATTTTGTCCCAAAACGGTCTTTCCGATCCATAAAAGGTCCTAAAAAGGAGGTTCCAGAGAACTCAGGTAAGAATTCATCAGAGAGGAATATCTTTGATATGTTTCAGATACCTGCAAGGAATAATACCTCCATGCATCAGTCTAATACAAACACTGAACCTATTAAGTGCTGTATTGAAGCTTTAGGGTCAACACCATCAAGTGCCTTACATTTCAACAAAAGTATCAGTTCTTCACCTGAGTGTAGTCATGAAAGGATTACTCTAGGTAAAACTTCAGTGACAGCAAGCATTGCTACTACTTCTGAAGAAGTCTCAGTTAAGGTTATAGATGTAGCAACCAATGATAGCTCAGATGGAGACAACATATTTGACAAAATTGCCAATTTAAAGTCTTGGACGCCTAACCCATCTGTCGGAGGTACATCCAATCTTTCAACATCTGGAAAAGAAACTACAAAAGATATAGTGGGTAAGAAGGAACCATCTTTATTAGGAAAAGAGGAAAAGGATTCAGGCAATATTCCTCTGGATGAAAGTAAGGGACCATTGAATGACACAGTCGACTCTAATAATGAAGAATCGTATCAACAAACAGACATGTGCAAAGGCACTACAGCAATTGACAGTTACTCTGGCAAGGAATCTGAGAGGTCAAATGATAATCAAGTATTATCAGCAGAATGTGATGATGAGAAAATAGAAAATTGTAATTCTTCCAAGTTACCCAAAGAGCAGTTATCTCAAAAAGGTGATGAGCAACAGGAAAGGAGAATTAGCAATGACTGTTCCTCTGTAGACGACCCAGAAAAACGAAAGACACAAAATGATAATAGCGTTGTCTATACAAGTTTAAGGAGGGTGACTCGTTCAGTGAGAGGCCATTCGCCTGTAACTGCTAAGAATATCGATCTTGAAAAAGAAAATGATTTAGGTCACCCTATGTTCAAACAATCACCCAAGGACAACATTCCAAGTTCAGTCGGTGAGTCAAGTGACATAACAGTTTCTCAGGAAGAAGAGGGAGTAAGTATTGATGACAATAGCCAAGAAGTGGCAACTGAGGTAAGAACAATATTGCAGGCTGTAGAAAGGAAAGCAGAAGAGGATAATGAGGTCATTGAAACGGAGGGAACTTCCGGTGGTATTGAAAATGTGGGAGAGAAAGATCCGACTAAACAGGAGGAATCAAGGAAAGCGGTGTTACCTATCGAAAAAACAGAATATGCAAAAGATGTCAATAAAGTTGATGAGAACATCGATGCACATAGCAAGATAGTTACAGCTACATCAGAAATTTCTAAGGCTAGGGAATATAATATCGCACCAAGCACTACTGGTTTTACACCCAGCTTAGAATTTGCAAAATCTTTGCAATCAACCAACCTTAAAGTTGATCTAAAAGCCATAGACATGGATGATGCACAAGGAAAGCAGAGAGACACAAATAGAGTTGGTGAAAGTGTTAACGAGGAGCAAGAAAGTTTCGACAAAGAACATCACAAATCGCATAAGAAGAAAACTGGAGAGGGAGAGGAATTTGACGAACTGGAAAAGCCAACACTCCTGGAGGAAGATGATGATGATGATGATGATGGAAGGAATATCTTTTCTATATTTGAAAATCCACAGCATTGTGACCTTCCTAAAATGTCAAAAGAGGATTTCACAAATAAAACAGAAGATCCTGATAATGACATCTCTGTGAAGTTAGGGGATGAGCAGAAAGATGTGGAACAAAAGGAGAAGGCGACTGAATTTGAAGACAGGGACGAGAGTCGGAGTATATTTCAAATATTTGAAACAAATGTAGGCAAGAGCCCAGAAAACATCAACCTAGGTTCTACAACAATCCATCAAGATGAGGATGAGCAAAGCAAAGAAAGGAAAGCTGCAAAATGCAGTTTGTCCGTAAATGTGAAAAGACTGGAAGTTAAGAAAAAGAAAGCGGTGGAAGATGTAGAAACATTGAAAACTGATGAAGTGCTAACTGATACCCAGGGAAAGTCTGATTTTAAGTCTGTCAAAAATGTTCAGCCCTCATGCGGATTCTCTGACCCGCAGAAAGTCCAGATGTCTGTCTCGAAAAATTCAGAAAACAAACAAGGCAGTCAACTTCAGGACGCTAATCTTAGTAACGAACGATCAGAAAAGCTCTCAGCTTGTGTCTTAGAGGAAGGGATTTATGAAACCAAAATGGTAGAAGGTGTGACGGTGTCAACTACCATTTGTGACTCAGGAAATGTATGCAAGGAAAATATGAATACTGCACATGTTCCTGAAGGTGATAGCAGAATTGAAGATCAGGGTCAATCAAAAGCAACTGAAACCTATGAACTGCATAATGATGGTGGTAAACCACAGGATGAAAGAAATACTAACAATGATGATGTTTTACAACCTAACGCTAAAGGGGAAACATATATTCCCTCTGTAGGTGGTTGGATCAGTGATGAGCAGCCTCCAAATCTCCAACACATTGACAGCATTTGTCCAGTTTTTAGTCAAAGTAAAGGCAGCAGCGATGAATCAGAATGCATGCCTATAATTGTGTCAGTTGCAAGTGTGGAATCTGGTGATACTTTCAAAACTCCAGGCGAAGTCAGCAATAAGGAATCTCCAGGAAGCTTGGAAAAGGAAGGATTTGAATCCAAGTGCTCTGCTGAGGAATCTGAAATTTCTAGTCCAAATATAGTGCAATGTCAAGGTAGTGTTACTACTGATGTTCTTGTAGGATCATCAGATGCTGCGGTTGGATATGATGAAGACAATATAGGTCAGTACCCCCCAACGGGTACAGCATCTGAATCCAATGGGAACTTCGGAGGAAGTGAAACAGTAGCTGCAGAGGAAAGAGAAATTGATATAATAGATGGAATATCTTTTTTGTCATTTGCTTCCAAAGAGGATCTTATCAGATATACTACCACTTCAAGCAGGAAAGGAAAAGGCAAAAGGAAGTCCACCTCTGTGTTAGGCATCACATGGGCAATGTCAAAGAGGAAGAGAAAGCCTCTCAAGAAATCACCACCAAAACCTCAGAAATTGAGCATCTTCCCTGGTAACCTGAAGGAGCAATCCCAAAAGCAAATTGAAGATTACCAGAACTCCTTCTTACAAGATCTTAAACAACAGAAGAGGCAGGAGATTTTGCACCCTGCCCTGTTAAAAAGAGGTGTAAGTATAAAGAGAAGTCTTGACTGTGGTATACCACTTCTACTTAACTTGGAGCTTTTGGGTGTGAAACTTGACAATGAAGATGGTCCGCCCAAAAAGAAAAAGAAGAAGAAGAAACGTAAAAAGTCACGCAAGTCTCATGAAACGGTGTATGAAGTCTTATCTTCTGTAGTTAAGGAGGCTTCACCAAAACCCTCACTAATCACTGATGATGATGATGACAAGGAAATTAGTTACTTTGATGATATCGATGACTTTGACCAAGAAACATTGGATACATATACAACAGAGAATTCAGATGATGAAACAGGGAATGACCTGAGGCAGGACATATTTGACCAAGTCAATAGATTAGCTGATGCAAGTAGCACAGACCCTCTACAAGAAAGAAGCGACCAGTCAACAAGGATTGACGAACCCTTGCAAACACAAAGCTCAAGTACAATCGTCGAAGATACCTCTAAAAAAGATGGTCCTGTGTCAGGAATTTTGACCAATGAAAATGAGGTCTTCAAGCCATTTGAGAAGCCAGTCATTTCCCATACTGCTGCATTTCAAAGCTCAGAGTTAGATTTGTACCTTGATAAAGAGGAGAAGGAAAAAACAGGCACTTCAGGAACAAGAGATAAAGAGAAAAAGAAGTCATTATCAAATAGACATATGAAAAGGTTGAACTCTGCTATTCAGGGAATTTCATTGTCTTCACTTTTTCAAGGGAAAAGACCATCAGACAAGATACCAAGTTTTAGTAAGAAAGCAGATCCCAACAAACTAAATGTGAGAAAAGAAGTGGCTTCCATTGATACCAGCTCAGAACAGAGAGCAATGGTCACCTCGGGCGGCAGTAAAACAAGGATAGGTAATACTATTTTGAGGAAGAGTACGGCTGGTGCAGCTCGCTTTCACCGTGATCTCAAAGTTCGAGCTGCTTTTGATAAAAAGGACCATTTGGTAAGGAAAGGAGAAATACCACAACCCAAGGCCTCAAATTCTGATGTAAATTGGCAATCTGATAGAAGTTCAAAGCAGTCAACATTTCTGGATAGACTTGTTCATAATGTGAGACAAGCGACAGGGACGGAAATGAAAGCCAGCAGCAAACCAAAATTAGTAAAGTCATCATCCTTGAAAGACCAGGATAGTACTGCCAAGATAGATAGACTTGTTCATAATGTGAGACTAGAGACAGGGACAGAAATGAAAGCTAGCAGCAAACCAAAATTAGTAAAGTCAGCATTACTGACAGACCAGGATAGTACTGCCAAGATAGATAGACTTGTTCATAATGTGAGCCTAGCGACAGGGAAGGAAACGGAAACTAGCAGCAAACCAAAATTAGTGAAGTCAACGTTACTGAAAGACCAGGATAGTACTGCCAAGATAGATAGACTTGTTCATAATGTAAGCCAAGCGACAGGGACGGAAATGGAAACTAGCAGCAAACCAAAATTAGTAAAGTCAACATTACTGAAAGACCAGGATAGAGTTGTACATAATGTGAGCCAAGCGACAGGGACGGAAATGGAAACTAGCAGCAAACCAGAATTAGTAAAGTCATCACTGAAAGACCAGGATAGCACTGCCAAAAAATTGATAGTTGAAGCAAAAAAAGTAGATAGATCTGACTACACCTCCCTTAAGATAGTCCAAAATCGGATTATTCATGTAAGTACAATGGAGAATATGCGAGTATCATCATCTGGATTTTTGCCAGTAAGAGATCCAACCTCGCCAAGTATAAAGAAACAGCTTACAAAAGTCGTTGAGAAGAAAGACGATGAATCTAGTAGTAGACCACCTGTGCGTAAATCAAAAAGGAAACAGAGTTTTAAAGTTCCTTGTATCCCTGAAGAGGGGCCTCCCATGCTGAGGGATTACCATGCTCTACCTGGAATGCCAGCAAAATGTGGCAGTGACTTCTGTCGATTGGGCTGTATTTGTGATAGTCTTAGCTGGAAAGCAGAAGAAGATTTGCAGCATTGTCGAAAACTGGAATGCATGTTTGAATGCAGTTGCGAACGGTTCCCAAGCCTCCGTATACTAAGGGCAAGGAAAAGACCGGCCATATTTCGTGCAGACGGCATGGTATTTTACGACGAGACAGGTTTGATGTCAGACCATGACGACGGGAAAAAGAGAAGATTAGACCCCAGTAGATCCAAAGAGAAGAGTTGTGAACCAGCTAAAGAAAAAGTTGCAGCAAAAGTTGCCAGTAAGCCAGTGCGGACTACTACATTTTCCAAGGTCATCGAGAAGAAGAAGGAGGTTCCTATAAAAGAGACAAAGATAGTGATTACGAAACAGTTTAAGAAAGATCCAGGGTTTTCAAGGGGAAGAGTTTATATTGCCAAACATATCAGGTATGCAGCAAGGATGGAAGAACAGAAACAAGAAGACTTGAAGCGGGCAAAAAGTGCAGCCGAACAGGGTAGCAGCGGCAGTTCTGTGTCTCATGGGGAAGGTAGGTTGCCCCCATTGAAGGTTGTTAGAACAAGTGCTGGATTTGCTGTTAAAACAACAGTGCCTGACGAAGAAACACAAGATGGTTTCAGGTTATTGAAAAGGGTCGACAGGATGATGTTAAATAACCAACAGTATCGTAGGCGTCAAGCAGAGGTCTTGGCCTCAGAGCAAGCGGAAGAAGAAGACAATGTTGAAAAAATGAACATGGCGAAAAGGAATGAGACAGAAGCAACTTCAAAAGCAATTAATGGTGAAGATGAACAGAGAGACAAGTCAGACACAAATGCAACAGTTCAAAGTGAAAAGGGAAGGAATCAGGATGATGGTAAAAACACCATTGAAGAACTTGTTTGGAAATCAACAAGTAAAGATGCAGAGCAGGAAAAGCATATGACTTCAAATGTGAGCATTACAAAACATTCCAATGCAGTAAAACCACCATCAACTAGAGATCCAGCTGAGCAAGCTAGCATCGTTGCACAGCCAAATAAACCATTTGATAAAATTGCCCAGAGCGCTGAATTAGTGACTAATAATATGACCAACCTGCAGTCATCTCCAGTCCCTGCGAAACAACTGTTGCTTTCTTTACCTGGAGTAGCTCAACATACATTTACACCGTTACATCAACAAGGTTCAGTGAAAACTGGGATCAACCCACCAATCATTCTACAGCCTAACCTAATCCCAATTCTGCCTAAGTCAAATGTGACACCAATCCAGACTGTCTCTAAGATGTTGGTTCAAAAGAGAAAGAATAAAAACCAAACACAGAGATCCTCTATTTCTGGGAAATTGCTTCCAACAGGTCCGCAGGCTGAAGGTGTTAATAAATCTGCTGTTCAACATGCATCTGCTAGGAATGCTCAAGGTAACACAACCATTCATGGTCAACCAGTTATTTTGGTTCCTGCAGCAGCATCAGATGGTTCAAAAGTCAAGAACATCCAGGCCTTTTTGGTACATAATCCTGATGGAAAAGCTGTGTTGCTGGTTCCCACTCAGACACCAGACAAGAATCCTGAATTGGCAATACCAGGCGTATCGGGTGCTGTGCTAAGGGCTGAGAACAGGAAAGCAACCGCAGTGAAGGGTACTGTTGCAGAGTCTTTGAGTGCTCATCGTCAACCAAGAAGAGTTAAAAGGTTGTGTGATATTGCTGGTCATGCAACAAGTTTGGTTCACCTGAAGCAGAAGCATCCATTCAAGTATCTAAGGTCTGTCTTTGTACCAAACAATCATCCCTGCAACACCAATAGAGCATTTCATTTATTGGTAGATGTTTTTTCAAACTGCTCATGGGAGCAAGATGCTGCAAAGTTGAATCAAGCGATCTTTAACTTGGCGGCCATGGTCGGCACTGTACCACATCTGAAGATAGCAAAGTACACGGTGCAAAGAATTGGTTTCAAAAAGCACTCCCAGGCTGCAAGAAGCATAAATGTATCAAGTTCTGTGGCAGGAAATTGCAGAGAGAAAATAAGAATCATTGGTTTATTTGAATCTAAATTTTTCATAACAGATGGTAGAGAGCCACTGCTTCAAATCACTGAACTTGCTCCTATACCATGTCAAAGCAAGGCAACAAAAGTTGATGCTCCTAATGAAGGAAAGCCTATAGGAACAGGTGACAAAAGCCAACAGTCAGGTGTGGAAATACATGGAAGTGAAAGAAAATATGAGACTGAAATTAAGAGTGAAGCAGATGTTGGCAAGCAGAAAGTTATAGAAGGGAGGATAAAAGATCCGACAGCAAACGATGAAGTTGTTCATACCATCGACGATAGCAGCGAGGAAGGAAACAGCAATTCACAAAAATCTGTTGGTAGTCAACTTCAACCAAGGAAAGGTTCGCAACTTCAGGATGACATATCAACTGGGGAAAATTTGAAATTACAACCTGCTTTAGTGTCCAGAGATTCAGAAAGTGCGGTGTGCAGAAGGGATCAGACATTTTCAGAGAAAGATCTTGTCAAGTTATCTTCCCAGTCGTTGGGTGAATCTGCTGATGACAGAAGTATATCAGGCACAGATAAAATAGAGATTGGCAACGATGAATCGGCACATGGGATGAAATCCTCCAGAGCAGTTGAATCGTTTCCAGCAACAAATGTATCATTAAAAGAAAGAGATACCAGTGCTAATAAATCTAAAGAGCAGCATAACAGCCACAGTTGTAATGATAAACAGGTGGCAACAACAAGCAGGCAAAAGGAAGATTGCAAAGTTGTTAGACATGATGAGGCAAGAAGCCTTACTCCCGAACAATCTGTTGACCGTCCATGCATTTCTGCGGATTCATCAGGTCAATCCCCAATGTGTGATACGTTGGCACCAGAAGGGAGGGCAAATGAAGGGAAGCCTCCTTCAGCACCCTCTAAGAGTGATGATCAGTGTAGTGAAGATCATGCAGAAGTTAATAGCAGTCCAAATTTCACTTTGGATGGTGATCGTGTGAGCAATTGTGATGATGGGGGAAACTTGTTGCATTGTGGTGAAATGGAATCAAACATTGAAACAGAGCAGAATTTGAATGATGAAAAAGAAAAAGACACAAAGCTTGAAGACACATTGCCCATCCCTGTTGTCGTAAATATGCAGGTTACTAAGGAAGCTGATCTTTGTTTGTCTACCAGTGCAACATCTCATAAAAGTCATTCAGAAGAAGAAGACCAGATCAAAGGTTCCAAAGAAGATGCTGTTAATGAGGATAAAGATGCTGTTAATGAGGATGAAGAAGAAATTGTCAAAGAATCAATACAAACCTTTAATGTTGTTGATAGCAAGCAGAACGCCGGTCAAACTGGTGATTGTACACAAGGAGAAGAGGTTGCCGTGGCAACATCGAGAGATGATTCAGAGGTCGTAGTAACAAGTTCGAAACTCCAGACAACGAGAACAGGAGTTGAAGATGGTACTTGCCTGAACATCCAAGCAGAAAATGAGAACATGGATGAGAAATTATCAAACAAAGAAAGTAGTTTATGTGAGGGAGACGACAAAGAACAGACGGAGAAACGAAGTGAAGAATCGAAAGGAGATAATACTGTGGCAGTACCTCATGAGTCCTATATATCAGTAACTGATGGAAAATCTCTTTCACTGGAAACAGAAGAAATAGGTGAAAGCCTGCTTGTCAAAGAAGAAACTAGTGAAACGGATAAGGAACACAAAACAGATGAATTATTGATTACTTTAACAGACAGCAAGCAAACAGAAGACCAACATGCGGAACCGAAAAGAGACAGTGATTTTGTAAAACCGTTGGATGTGCCAGCAACTGGTGCAAAATCTCCATTGACTGATGAAGACGACGAAATAGATGGAAACATCCCTGCGACGGATGGAATTGATGAAAAAGTTGAAGAACCCCCTTCATCAAGCGACCGTCAGCAGAGAGAAGAGCCGACTGATAGTTCAAAAGGAGAAGTTGATGCTGCATTAGTATCCCAGACAGAGTCTGTTGTATCAGTGACTGATGCAGAGTCTCATTCAATTGATGAAACTATAGAAACTAAAGAGGAAAATGTCACAGAAGGAATTGATAAGAGTGATGATGAGGAACAAGAACAAGTGGCTAATGAATCAGCACCAACTTTAAAGGATGGAGATGATAAGCAGACAGGATGCCAGACAGATGATGATGATGATGATGATGATGATTCTAAAAGAGGAGAAACGACAGCCATCAAATCTGAGGATTCGAGCGTATCAGATGCAAAAGAGTCAGACCAAGACCCATCACGGACACTCCATAGTTTAGTGGAGAACTTGTCCAGCCGAGTAACAGATACTAGTATAGTTGAAAAGGTGGCTGCTGGAGCCGGTGACAAAGACCAACAACGACAGGAGACCGATGCTGAAAATGACACTTCAGAAGATGCCTCGTCAGAGGACGACGACGATGACACTTCATCTGACTCTGACAGTGATCTTGAAGAAGTAGAGGTTGTTCCAGAGAGGAAACCATATTTTGTTGGGGCCACCACTTGCACTTTACCTCTGGCCACTTTGGTAGAGAAAGCCTTTGCTGGGGAAAACTTGCTTACTGCTTGCTGGCCAGAAGGTTATTTAGATACATCAGAAGGATCAGGAGGCCCCCCAAAGGCAAAGTTATTTAAAAGTTCCTTCCTTAAAGGAAGCTTGTCTGGAAATGGTGCGGCATGGCCTCTTAAACCGAGAAGAAAGGAAGTGAAGTTTATGTCGCCTGACGCACTGTCTAGTTTGTTGGATAAGAGACAAGTTCAGAGAGAAGCTGACAGAGAGAAGGCTAGAAAGTTGGCAAATCTAAGGAAAAAAATGTCCTTCAGGAATCTTCCACCCTCACAGCGACTCCCCAAAAGAGATAAAGTCAGATCCTTGGAGTATTGTGTGGTTGAGAAGAAAGTAGTGGTATCAGACGAAGATATTGACATCCTTGCATTCGCCGACGACGACGATGATCTCTCGTCTGACGAGGACAGCATTTACACCACTTCAAGCTACGAGGATGAGCAACGATCTAAAAATGAAGCTCTTTTCAGAATAGCAGAGCTTGATATCCAGATCAAAATGGAGGCTTTGGAAGGAGCCAGCAGGGATCAATGCTATAGCATGACAGAACAGGGTGAGCTCTTATCACAAGATACTGACCAGCCAAGTAGTGATGCAGAATCCATAGACAGTACAGATGGTGGGAAGTCCTCAGATTCTCAGATTGGTGAGAGGCGGAGGAGCAAAGTAGACGACACGAATAAGAAAGTAGCAGAATTAGAGAAAGAACTGTATCGCAGTTCACTTGCAAGATTTGGATCTGATGATGAGGAGCAACAGTTTCTCTATGGAGATGATGATAAGGTTCCTGGAGGCAGGAGAGCGGTAAGTTGCTGCAGCAGAAGTGTAATTTATTCAAACCACTCTTTAGTGCAAGCAAAACACATGCTGTTGACCATGACAATGGCTATATGTCTTCCTGATAGATAATTTCACTATTGCTTTATGAGAAATATATTTTAAATGTGCTTGCATGTAGGTGTAGTCATATATACTATGCAAACAACAATGGTCAAATTGAACTCGGTAAATTTTGGCATGATTGGCGTGGTACCTATACCAAAGTAGGAGAATGCATTTCAGTTTTGTTGTGCCAAAGAAAAAAATAATAAATGGTGTGTGGAAGATAAAGTATCACTAGATAAAAGAATGCTGCACATGATAAAAGCATATAAGTATTTAGAGTTCATTTCAACTGTTCTGTATTTATCTGAGTGTCAGTCGCCAATAGGTGGTTTTAGTTTTAGGCATTACAATAATTTTTGTGCCAGGGCTTATTGAATGTGTACATGACACCTAACTTGTACACAATATTTCAAGATGGGCTTGGTATCTAGAGATCTCACACCTTGTAGAATTCTATAGCTATTCATGGAATTGTCAGCAGATGTAAAATGTGTAAATCTAGTAAATAGGCAACTTGAATGGGTAGGTCACACACGAGTAAGTGGTTGCCCCACACTGTGCAAGTATGTCTTTGTTTTATGCAGAGTTCAATTGTATGCAAGACTGAGATTAAATGTGAAATTGTTGCAACTGCCATTTTAAAATGCAAAAAGGATATCGATGAGTGTATATATATATATATATGTAGTGAGTTGAAATTCAAGGACACTTCTGTTTTGGGAGGTGATGCAAATGATAACGACTGAAACTAAAAAGAAAAGAAACCCAAATCACTCCCATAAGATAAAAAAAAAATAAACAAAATTGTTAATTGTCAGCCTATTCAACTTTTTTCTTTTAACAGCTTCATATACACATCTTAAAGGAGAGACAGAGACGAGCAAATCAGCGTCGCCAATTTACAAAGTTATCCAAGCTTGTGTTTCTTGAGGAAACTGTATGGGAGAACAGACCCAAGATTGCCATATTGCAAAAGGTTTGTTTGGGCCCCTTTGTTATGTTTTGTGAGTGTGTACTTTACACATATTTCCAGCATGATTACTTGTACTAGCCCTTTTCGATTTGTACACGTGCTCGGAGCAGTTTGGGAATCAAGTACAGATCATAGTGAAATATTTAAGTAATGGTACTCGTGCTTAGCCCC
>JXUT01142145.1:0-10660 GCA_000934455.1 Apostichopus parvimensis
AAGTATAGTACGACCGTCTACATACCGCATGGCTTCATTAAGCCACAGCCAAGGTGAATTATTTAATTTAACTCTCATCGAATGAAAACAAAAAAATTGTCATATGCTGGCTCTTCTCATTTTGCCTCGCTCGGAAACTAAAAAAACAGTTTCCCCCGGAAACAAACAGCAATTAATTCAAAATAAATATTTGGCTTTTAACTTTGCAATCTTCTCTCAAATTGTAGTCAAGTTTGGAAAATGTTGGTGGTATGTGTACTGCTTAGTAATGTTGATCAGTTTTGATTCTCCTTACATTTTTTTCTTTTTTATCCTTTTATTTTCTTCTGCACTTTAGTATTTTGGTCAAACAAAGCTGCCTAAAGACTTTCACTTGCAATGTGTGGCCTTTTCTCATGTATCTAGTTGTTTCGATTCATTGATGAATGTATGATTAAATTCAATGCTTGCTTGTTTTTATGTTTCATCTTTCCCATTGCATCCCCCTGGCCACAAATTGCCCCCACCTTTATGACGTTAATATGCCCTGCAGAAAGCAACCGACATTAAGAACACCTCCATATAGCAGATAATTCCCTAAACTCAAATAAATTCCAATAACAGTGGTAGTTTTTTTCCTTGGGGAGTGGGGGTAGGGGGAGGATATTTTATTTGTCCTGTTGGTTAACTTGAGTATTTCATACCACAATTGTAGTCGTGTTTTCATCTACAACTTGAGGAGTTTATAATTGTGGACGTTAGAGACTCAACAGACAAAGGCAGACTTTGTAGCTCTTCTGAAGCATTCTATTCTTAGTTTTTTTTTCTTTATTAAGTTACTTTTTTTAAATTTCTTGGTTGTTAAGGCAGATTTTGTATTAACTCAGGACAAATGGTATTTGTTTCTACTCATGATCTACTCTGTTGTACATCAGAAGACAATACAAGATATTACTATAGTGTAACCTCTGATTAGCAAATTTTTGTAGACTTGTACGAACACAGTGGATGAGGCAAACTTTCTCCTCACCAATAGTCTAGTGTACGTTTGCTCTTTTCTGCAGACCACTGAACCTCTTATTTAAGTAGTCTACTAACACAGTGATTGAGTGAGTGCAAACTTTCACCCCACCAATAGTCTGTACGTTTGCTCTTTTCTGCAGACCACTGAACCTCCCATTAGTCGATCCTCAGACCGTGGCCAGCATTCAATCCCGGGCCAAGGTTCTGCCTTCCAAGAACCCAACAAAAACATTCCACCAAACCAGTCCGTAAGCGGCAAATTGCAGTGCTGTAACTGCAGCAAATCTCTCGGTAGAGGGGCAGCTATGATTATAGAGTCCTTAGGGCTGCACTATCACGTAGAATGCTTCAGGGTATGTCATTTCATTCACTTTATTTTTATTTATTCATTCATTCATTCATTGCCTACCTTGCTCGCTTTTTAAAAAATAAACAAAATATGGCAGCTAGTGGACCAACTTTCCATGCCAGTCCCACGGGGCTACATGCTGTGTAACTGCACAGCAAAGAATTGTGGTTTAAATAGAAGCATGTCAAAATGGCAAGAATTTTAGTAGAAAAAAGGCATAAAAACATGCAATTTTGTAATGACCCCTGTGAACTCATACAGTTGGGTAAGTAACCAATATCCTATCTTGCTTTATGGTAAATGTTTGCTACTTCATTTGTATCATTCATTATGTATAAACCAGTTTTGTTGATGTTTAGAGAGAATTAGCATAAGAAACCAAGGATTTCTATTCAACATAGAAAACAAATATAGAATTCATTTAGATGTGATGGATATTGTATTATATATATATATATATATATATATATTTGTGTATATATACACAATATGGTGACAAATAGTTAATTTGAGATGAGATATTTATGTGATTGTCGTTTGCAAATCTCATATATAAGTGACAAATGAAAGCAACATTTAATTCTTATTGTATCTACCAGTCACGAGCGTATCATAAGTGAGAAAAAAATTTTTCTATTTTTCTTATTTGAAAAGAAGAGTTTGATCTACTCTGCATTCTTTAATGAGAAAGACTCTGTTTTTAGTTTTGATCATATGGAGATATCATTTTTTGGTTTCGAGTGCATTTTCAAAATTTTTGTGACAAAATTCATTTTCACTTTAATATTAGGTTGAAGTGTGAGATGTTAAAGGTTTATATACCATATATATGGTATCCTCTTTTAGAACAAAGAAAATTATATATAAAAAAGGCAACTATAATATCTCGAAAATAGTAGAGACATTAAAAGTGGCTTCAGTGGTAAAAGAAAATTCCACCAGACAATTTAGTATTCACTAAATGTAGCCGCTATTTTATGCTCTGATCTCCGATGAATTTATTTTGGGCTTCAATGTTGTGTCATCGTACTTACTCATTGAAATATATATTTAACTTACCAAACTTGTATTTTATGCTGTCAACCTGTATATATATATGAAGAAACCGTGAAACCATAGAATGCACGGCCCCACCCTCTGTCCTCAATCTCTTCACTAGGGATATATCTTTTACGTTTCATTTCACCTTTCTACGTCCTCGTTTTGCTTTCAGTGCTGCGTATGCAGCATCAGGCTCGGGAACGGAAACAAGGGGACAGACGTACGGATCAGAGCGTCCCAGCTACACTGCCAAAACTGCTACAGCAATGAGGCGGGTAAGTCAGTCTTGGGGGTCAAACCTTGGTCATCTTTGTATCTATTGTTATGAGTTACCCATCCAGCTACAGCAATGAGGCGGGTAAGTCAGTCTTGGAGGTCTCACCTTCGTCATCTGTGTATCTATTGTTATGAGTTACCCATCCCAGCTACACAGCCAAAACTGCTACAGCAATGAGGCGGGTAAGTCAGTCTTCCAGGGGGTCTCACCTTGGTCATCTTTGTATCTATTATTATGAGTTACCTATCCCTTCTACTCCACAATGCATAAGTCCCATCTAAGTAAGAACTACGGAATGCCGACGGTGGAGAAGTGAACCATTTAAATACACACACGAGGGAAACAGCAGTTTACATTTTTGAATCCTAGATTCCGAAAGAATCGGACATTGGTATATAGCTAAATATAATTGGCAGGATGAAAAAATTCTTTTGTCAAAAGTTGACTTTTTTGCAGTATAAGCTTAATAGACAGGATAGTGCTTTTGTAGAAGGGGAGACAGGTAAGTATCTACACTGTAATCTATACTAAAGAGTGCTGAGTACTACATAGACGATCAGTTTATTTTTCATAAAAAGTCATCCTATCTTTGTTACAATCTTGACTTATTACAGAGAAATATCTTTTTAGTTTTATATTCAAGGAACATTTGCACTCTTGTTTTTTTATTCTACCAGATCATTATCAAAGGGAATTCTTATTCATCTGGCATAGCAAATGCTACACCATATTTGGACAAATTGCTATGTCGCAAATGTGTATATAACAGCTTTCTTAGCATTATATGAGCAGGAATCCATAAGCCTCAAAACTGCTACACAAATCCAGAGATCCCATCCACTTCATCTTTATCACCTCAAACTAATAATTAAATAAAAAATAAATAAAAAGGGTCCCATTTGTGTGAACTGCAAAACTTTATATCTGCTCTTCATATGCCTCAGAGTGTGCCATTTGACATCTAAAATTTCATGTTCTTTTCTTAAAGGGGGGGGGGGAGGGGGACGGAAACTCCCAGATCCCCAACATGGGAAGTCGACTTCAAAGACCCTACGGCCACATCCCCTTCTTTATAAAACCATTGGTCCGTCCCCTCCCCCGTTGTGAGCACATTCGGGATGATGATGACGACTGAAATCTTCCATTTTAATTTTCTACTTGGCTCAGCATGGAATATTTATTTTTACTTTTTTGTGTCTTTTTATATTCAGGATTCCAATTCACAGAGGTATAACTATAACTACAGTGGGAAGGATCTCAACACCAAGCCAAGACCATTTTCCAGTCGTCAACCACCACGCCAGTTTGAAACAGACTTTTGAAGTGATAGATGATGATGATGATGCATCATCCACCACACCACGCTGTCCTTGTACGTAGTCCGTGACACTGACTGTTCCGCTGTCAAAAGCCGTCATCGAATAACAGCTTCACCTGTTATAGCTTCTATCCGATCCTGTTCATTTCAATGTGCTGTTTCCCATCCCCGTTGTGCTCTTTTTCAAGCAATATATATTTTGGATGGCCGCCCCTCAGCGTGTGGAGCCAACGCAAGTTAGGAGATCATATTATCAAAGATATTAGTTTTGATGTCAACTTTTGTTGTCAATTTTTTTATATTTTTGATGAGAAGTATTTTGAATTTTGAAATTATTTTGTACTATTTGCAATGAGAAGAAAGAATTGTGCCACTAATAGTGATGACCTTTTTTGCTTTATTTTAAAACCTTTTCAAATCATAGCCTCTTTCCAATGTTTAGCTATAGGCCTACACCCGTGGCGTATGTATTAATGTGTAATGTTTTTAGTAATGCACTAGCTTTTTCAACCTGTACCAAAGTACCGTTTCATGTTATTTTATTATGCTTTTTTAACCATTTTTCCGTTTCCCTGTAACTTGTGCAGTGTTTTTGTTTTGTATCGTTGTAAGATATTTTATCATAAAACTTTTAATTTCCTTTGCAAGTGTAGCTGTCTTAGTCATATCTCTACTCTGGATAGAGAGGTAAGATGGATGGAAAACAGTTGGCATCAAATTTCAATTTGTTGCGTTAATTTATGAGATTATGTACAGGATGGGAAATGTGTCTAAGTGGTTGTTCGACTGCATTTAGTAGAGACACTCTGATTGGCGTAGTATACGTTCAGTGTACAATGTGTACACAGCAGATCATGCGCCGACCTTTAACCCAGGTCGTGTGTGGTATTTACAAACTATCAAGCGGACTTGTGATACCTGATTGGACAGAGCACCATCAAGATCACAGCGTTAGTCTGGATGTAACAGGACGGGGGTTGAGAGCGGATCAAGTTGTTTGGTGTTCGTGGACGGACTCTGATTGTTGGTGACTTTTCTTACCAGTAGTAGTCAACTCCGGTCTCTTATCTCTCTAACCACTGGTACCTGCTTCGGTCAAGCTATAAAGCCATCATCCGCTATATGTATTTGTATGTATTTGTATGTATATGTATTTTACAAACTCAATGATAAATTCTATACTGTTGAACCAGATTCACATTAAACTTTGTATTCAGAAGCAAACCTTGTAAATTTAATAAGTAGTCATAAAATTTGTATTCAGGTAGATAGACACTGTATTCATAAGTTTGTTATAAAGTTGTCTGTCAGGAAATACCTTATTTAAGTAGCTGGATTCACATTGTGTCACATAATAGCAGACTTTTGTACCAACTACAGTGAAGACAAAAACAGCATTACCATGACGATAATATAATGGATGTACTACACCGTATGTCTATACTATGTTGTATATAAGTGCGTAACAATATAATTGTTGATGTCTCTATGACAGCATGTGGACATGGATGATTTAAATAAGAATATTGCAAAGAATATTACATATGGATTATATGTGACATTGTTATATAATTGCTGATTTTTTATATTTATTTTTGCTGTTGTATGGTATCCTATTATTAGATATCAGCATGTGAATTGGGTGTACCTTACCACCATAAAAGTACTCTATTTTTTAACATTTGCTTTTCTGCTTTCAAGATACGATACACCAGTGACATCGTCAAAACTGGTGTTTGTTGAACAGAGACCCTTTTTGCCATGCCTACCCCTAAGCTGCTCCTCTTCAAAGAAGGAGATGCAAACCGCTTTTTTTACCCCTTTTATCCCTTATTATCCAGAATTATGAAACATTCACTTTGGTTTTATTTTATGGTGGCATTGTTTTACAACTTTTACAGCTGTACATAATAAACAGTTCTATGTTTAATTTTTCTTTTTGCACTTTTGACATTTTCCTTGTATAGTAATTTTCTGTTTTTATTGGGTTTTTTTTTTTCAAACAAGATGTGGATGTGGAATGACTTAGGTAAATGACCTTAAGTAGACTGAGATCAGACTGATTGTCGAATTCAGTCAGAAATGGTTTACTTATAATCTTTTTTATTCTTGTGATTTCTCTCACTTGCTTATTGGTATGCCATGAGTGTTACGTTTCACACAGCATCTATGTGTATTAACCACACTCTAATAATATACAATACGGATAATATTACTCAGAACGGTTCTGTTGTCTGTTTAACAAGAACCATGAAATTTTTACTGCATTTTGAGTTTCATACAAGTCTTTTTCAGAACTGTTTAATTTGGCAGCATGAATATGTTTGTCAAAGTAAAATAAAGGTTTTTCTCATCAATCTGCCATTTTTTTTAAATATTCAAAAGATAGATTGGTGACCATGCCTTTCTTACCAAAATATGAATATATTTGTTGTAAGATTAGAGAAAGATTTAATCTTTATTGTATTCAAACAGATTATCTTCGATTTTTTAATCTCCTAAATTGATGGCCAAAAGTTGTCCCTTCTCTAGAATTTACAGAAAGGAGTGATTTTTTTTTTCCCCTGAAAATTTCATCCCAGGATGATTATGCAATTTCTTTTTGAAATAAAGACTTTTGCCACATTTTAAAGTCTACTTTAACAAATTGTATTCATGTAGATACTAAACCAAGTGTTCTTCAATTTGTTTAAAGTTCATTTCACTGTGACAAGTGTCATGCATTAAAGCAATATATGATATTATTGATATAAAACTTAGTGTGCTGTATATTTCTTATAGTCAAAAATCTGTAAATTGGAATCATAAAATAGTTAAATATTCAGAGGTCAGGTAAAAAAAAAATAGTGCCTTTTTTACTCTTATGAGTGTGTTTCAGATTTTTACCTTTCATTATCAGTCAAAGTGAATTTTCTTTATTCTGTTTTAGAATCATAAATTTTGTCCTTCATGCTGTATTCTGATGTATAATTATTTCAAAGATTTTTACACACTTGCATGTACTATATCATTTAGTAAACAGATCCTTTGAAACTTCTTTCTCTAAGGGGGGGGGGGGGGGGAAAGGATCAGCTAAAATCCTAAAAGGCATTTTATGGGTGTGCCTTGACTCCAGGAAGGAATATTGTTTATCTTTGGATGTCAAGTTTAGTTTAATCGTTGTAGACAAAAAACAAAGAAAATTCAACGATAATGGCAATTGTGGCAGAGTTTGATGCTGCAGTGTACCATGTAAATACAAGAATGCACCAGGTACTGTATTTTAGAGTTTAGATTAAAAGAAGACAACAGATTGGTTTGAAAATGGTATTGTTTTGAATTTATAATTAATTTAGTTGTAAAAAATAAAGTAAGAACAAGAAAGCCATGGACAACTGTCTTTGTTTTATATTTTGTCTGCAGCATGGAGTGTAATGTGGTAGACCTAACGTTTTCCACTTGCAAATTTTACAATCAAATAAAACCTGCTAATTACTTGTACTACAGTGTTTCCTAACTGCACACCAGTGGTTCCCAACCCATTTTGAACCACTACCCAAGTGCCTTCTCCTGCATGGCCCCATCTCTTCCCCCCCCCCCCTACCAAACCCACCTTCCCTGTCATACACTGCAGTACATTGCAACATGTCACATAGTGCTTTGGAGGAGAACAAATCAAATGTTTACAGTTTATTCCTTTACACAAAATACAAGCAGGCATGAACCAATGAATCATACATTCAGTTTCTACAATTGAGCTTGCATTGTATCTAATGCATGGTAAAACTGAAATGTACCAGGATATGAGACGATACTAAAAAAAAAAAATATTATAAAGTGCCTGAGAATATGAGTCCTTGAGCAGAAAGGTTCTCAAGAATTGCTCTAATGACAGACCTACCGAATAAAGATACCAAACCAACGATATAACCAGTGAATTTATCAACACTTTATAGACTAGTTCAAAACACTGGAGGCTACATCAAGTCAAGTTTTTGTCTTGTACTTGTGTTATGCAAATGATGAGACACATTCCAATGGTATTTAGCTAAATATGAAGACGAGGGCCCAGGGAAAAAATCTAGTTTCTTTGTCATCAATTTACTGCAAATGGAAAGGTTGCCAACTTGTGAACACAAGACCAGTTCTATTGCCTTGTTTCAGTGGTGCTTTCACCTGTTTCCTAGGTACAGAATTGCATCAATAACATCCCCTTTAAGTCGCAGTGCAGATATTGCAGTATTTCTGTCGGTACTCATTTTTCTCATAATATAACTGATGTTATCAGGGTCAAGTCCATCCTCATTAAGGGACTCCATCCCAATAGCTTGGAAAACTGCTTTCTCTGCCAACACTCTATGAATGTCATCTTTGTCAATTTTATGTCCTTTGTGAATCATTTTCAACTCTTCTGCTGGGACATGAATTTTGGCTGCGATGCTGACCCACATATGCATACTAGATAAAGTTGTGTTTACGTTTAGTCTGTGCTTCTTCTTGTTACTCATCACCGTAATATTTACAAATTTAGCAGCTTCATCATCATTGCTCTCACTGTGTTTCTCTGTGCTTTCATTGTCAGCGACTGATGAGAAAGTCTGTGAGTAATGGCCTTCCTTAGAATTGTTGACCTCTCCATCTGACTGAAGCCTGTTGTTGGCAGTTTGGTTCATGCAAAGCTTGTGTGCAATCTTCATCTCTTGGTCACCGTTTTGTCTGTCCGCTATAACTTGACATAGTCGTTTGTGATTTGACCAATCTTTAATCTGGCATCTCCTAGAGCTGAAATTGAAAGTAAATACAATATTAAGCTATAACAGCTATTGACACCCAGTATCTAGTTCATACCTAAGACCCCTCTCCATTCCTATGCTTGATACACAAACTGTGGTCTTTCTAGTGATTCACCAGTAGTACTCTAGATGTATACATAACTAAGGAAGCAAAGCTAAGCATGTACCTCCATATGATACGTTTAATATTACATCTTGTGAAGGGGAAATTGATGGCAAACCGTAATGGCAGTTATCAGTAAACAGACTAATGACCATGAGTTACCAATTGTTTTAACTATTGTAATTCTTTGCAATTTTGACAGAGATATGATTGTGTTAATACATGATCATATTGTAGGGATAACTTCTTGCAATATTGACACTAAGTAATCTTAAAGCATCTTTCTGTGTTTTGATGCTGTTTTCCCACCTTTGTGACATGTCCATCAAGTTTTACATACATTCATTTCAAAACAGCAAACTAAGATATTAGTCAAGTTTTTTTCCCTGTCAAGAGCATTAACTGGCAAGTAATTAAGGACTTCTGCAAATAATGAGTAGTGTCTTCTGACAAATTCCTCATTTAAAATTATTTGCATACAGTTCACCAAATCCACTAGTTTGAATTTAACCAATCAGTGAATGGCTAACATATGTTTATTAATGAGCCATTGCTTAGATCATTTGAAAATCCGCCCTTTAGTAAGACTGCCATTCATTTTTCGCCACTGCCCACATCTTCACCTTGCAAGGTTTTTAGTCTGGAACGAAAAGTACTTAATCAATTCACTAAGCCTAGCAAAGAAAATCAGCGTGGAAACGCCACTTGCACAGCTCCCGCGATCGACAGTGAGAGCCTACAAAAAACGTCGTTCATAGAATTTAAATATTCATATTATGGGTGGGGTTTATTGCGATCCTAAATTAAATTTGTTCAAGAAAAACAATGTTCAAAGTTGTACATTTTTTGACTTTTGTTCCACCATTTGAAGTTAGATTTCAATAGATATGCATCAAGGCATCGTGGGGTCAAGTAGGTTGAGAAAATAATAGAAAAGTATGAAAAGTGCTACTAATAGATATTAAGTATTCTATGTACAGAAATGGAATCCTTTTCTAACTCTTATGTAAAAGATAATGCTAAGTGTAATCTGTATAAGCCCATACTAAGTAATGAGCTTACATCATGGGATGTGCAGTCACACATTCCAGATACAGTTTGTGAAGATGCAAGGGGAGAAAATAGATCAGTAGAGCAGACACATCCATGGTGTTTGATCATCTCTATCTTGAAGTCTCTACAATATAAATTGACCTTCAATTTATCTGAACTTTTCCTCGCAAGCCTCTGACGGTACTATCCAAAGAAATGCTTTAGTAAACTCAGACTTAGGTTGCTTTGGAAATTATGATCGAGTCAGATCACAGACCTAGCCTAGGTCTAACTTGTCATTCTTTTGGCCGAACCATTGTTGACACAATTTCGATGGGTCTTATATATACTGCTCACCAGTAAAATGAATGTTTACACCGACTGCACCTCTTAGCAACAACCATATTCTCGTTGCACGTTTGGCAATTTAGTTCATGCATGGCACAATAGAGTACACCACTTTAACTTAACTTATTTCCGTCAAAATTGATATATTCTCCGTCTCTTAAAAGCAAACCTATTACAAGTAAAACGAACTAGACAACCAAATGCGCAATCCGATTTCGATCTTGCAGGAGTATACATGTGTACCAATTCAACGAGATGTGAGGGTGCACATGGTGGCATTGGTTACTCACTGTTGCGTTAGTTAGTTTCCAAAAGTGCATGAGGACGACGAAGGGAGCTACCAGGGAGTATACGGTGGCCAGATGGGGTAAAGAAAGTTACAACATTTTATCTCAAGAGTCAAAGACTAGTCAACATT